>JAUZST010009074.1:0-13198 GCA_034779995.1 Parotocinclus haroldoi
GATTGGATAGCAGAATATAATTTATCACTGATTGGCTACATTTATCCAGACGAGCAGTGCTGCCCGAGCAGTACTATTTCTGTGAGAGGGGTCAACGTCAGAGAGCTTCTTTACCATATAAAGCCGAATCCGTTGTGTGAGTTTTTATGAGGTTATACAAAAGGTTAAGTTAGTTATATATACATATATTATGTATATTTAATAGATATATATAAATAACATGTCTTAAAGTGACGGTATCGGGTATTGACGCGTTCCTCCCCATGTGCTTTATGGTCTAGTCCAAAATGGCTGTACGAAAACAGTTATGACGAGCGTTCGTTCTTCTGCAGAAACGAACATGTTGCATGGCGCAGGTGCATGAAGAGAGCTGAAAGCGAGCAGAAGGAATTACTCTGAAGGTGAGCTAAAACATCTTAGGCTTATTTTTTGACAAGCGTTCGCTTCTGCTGCAGAAAATCCAATAGGGTTCCTGTGCCGTGTTATTACGATGCGGATGTCAGCCAATGAGAGCGCGGTGCAACTACAGTTTCCTTGTGGCTTTACAACAACACAACAAACTGTACAAAACATGACCATGTTCAGGAGTTCAGCTGCGATTGGCACAATAATCACCGTTATTTTCAAATGTTTCGTCCCTATCACCCTATTGAATTCAACAGCCGGTAAAACTAGCAGTTTTCTGTAAGATTACCCTATTCAAGTAGTCTTATAGCTTATTTCAATTATAGCTCATGTTTCATAACTGGTTTTAACGACTTAGGATCTAGACTATTGGCCAAAAGGTTGAAGGTTTAAATCCAAGCTGGCACTCTTACCCTAAAGCAAAGAACATTCAGCTATGCGCTGCCTTAATGGTAAAAGCAAGAAAGCCCCACATTTGACCTCAGAACCACTTTTGCAGCTGACTTCATTAAGTGTAATTCGTTGCCAAGCTTTACATTACTTTCTCATTTTATTATCCTTAAAATAGTTTCCAAATGTTCTTCACCCTCTTACTCACATCCACCACCCAGTCAAGCGTTACAATCCCATTGGCCAGGATATTGATACCTCTCACCTGTCCTGCGATTCTTTTAAACCCCTTGTTTGAGAACATGGGATCGAAACACGAGGCTTATTATGATTTATATAGCATCATTAATGAAGAGCTTGAGCTTTTGATAAAATGCTCACATTGAAACTGGTGTTTTGAAGTTGTACTATGTGCTTGCTGCACTGCTTGGTGCTTCTGAACGCCTTCCTGTGCTTGCTCCTAGATGCTCAGATGCTTTTTTTAAAGATAAAAGACTGGCGACTCTAAAGTGTACCTGTGTTCGCGAGCGGGCACGCTTCCTGCGATGGACTGTTGCTGCCAGGTAGGTAAGTAAGTAGTAAGTAGTCCAGTTCCTTAACTGCTGAGCCGCCAGTCCTGAGTCAATGATACTTTCTGTTTATCTGTTGGAACTTTTCTGACAGACTAATATTTATGTGTGGTCTCTGGAACTGAAGTCTGTTACCGTTAGCTAAAAAGATACTAGTGATGGTATCCCTTTTACTACGATGGACTAGTGTCCCATCCAGGGCAGCCTATATTCTCTGGGGAAAGTCACAGGGATGCCTGCAATTCTGAGCATGGGGGAGTGTTATGTGAAAAACAAAATGACCCCTTGGGTGCTCGGGTGGTGCAGCAGTGTAGTATGCTGGTGTTGCTGGTATATTGGGACCGGTGGTGTTTTCTAGTCAGGTCGACCTGTCAGGCAAACATGACTGAGCGATGTCTGAAGGAGAGAGGCTTGAAGGGGGCTACCCAACCCTCCAGTGTCCACTGTTACTCTAGGCTTGTTCAGCTCGGGCTTGGATTTTATCTTGGGTAGTATAAGATAAGTGAGAATTGTAAAGGTATTTTGAGACCGTGCATTGTAAAACGTGCTGTGGAAGTCACATCCATAGTCACCTGAAAAGACTATTAATGTATTGTGAACTGTGAAAACGATATACATATGTATCAGTGATACTCAATACTGATACTCAAGTGGAAGGCTACCGTCTGCACCACTTCTAAAGCCTATATGGTTATACACACGGTAAACATGTTTAATGTATGGAAATTGACAATAAAAAATGTGATAATGTACTGTTACAGCCCTGTGAAGGAGAAAACTGCAATGATTATATTATTAAAGATTATATGAGGCACCTGATGGGCAGCACGGTGCCTCGGTGGGTAGCACTGCTGCTTATAGTAAGAAGGTCCCTCGTTCAATCCCAGGGTGGAGCGGCCTGGGTCTTTTCTGTGTGGAGTCATGTCCTTCCTCTGTCTGCATGGGTTTACTCCAGGTACTCCGGTTTCCCCCTTCAGTCATGCCTGTTAGGTTAATTGGTGTTTCTAAACAAGTGGCCCTCTGTGTGTGCGCGCGTGTGCGCGTGTACCCTATGATAAATTGGCTCCCCGTCTAGGGTTGTTCCTGCCCTTGCGCCCAGTGTTGCGGGGTGGGCATCGGCTGGCCGTGACCCCGGGTGGATTAAGTGGAGGATAATGACTTGCAAAAAAGTCTTTAAACACATCAACCAAGTTCGAAAAATCTCTTGCCAGATGTGAGCTCACTGGTCATTAAATGACAGTTATCCCTTTGTTTGTGTATATGCTGTTGTGGCGGGTTCTGGAGCTCCCTTTTGAAATTGAGCTCATTTATGAACTCAAGCTAAGGTGTGTGCTTTATATAATGCGCACAAAACATGGGATATTTCATATGAAATATCCCATATGTTTTGTGAGCAGTGTAGATGAGAATCCCACACTTTATTTCTGGTTTATACAACATCACGGTGCTATAGCAGGTTAGTTTAAACTTGAGAAATAATGTAGTTCATTCCTAATGCCTGTTTGTTTTTTGAACCCCGCAGAGTGAAACCTTGCGTATAAAATAACGCAATCTTGGCTGAGTTCGTTTGTTCATTCGCTGTGGATTAGACTTTTTGGCCTCGAAATGCTGATTTTTTTTATTATTTTTTTTTAATAGGACACACATCGGTAGCCATCATTTATCATCACTGTAGAAATGTAGATGTAATAAAAGCTCTGTGATGAAAATTTGGTCTCTTGGTGGGTTGGCGGCATATCGGCAAATAATAATTGGCAGGGAAAACACAAGTTGTATGGGTGTGGTGCGCTGTGGAGCAACATGCTTAGCCTGTTGCGGAGGATGTTGTGGTTTGTTTTTGCAGGTGAAAAGACATTGTGTGGTTTTACATGTGGGGAGGTTTTTTTTTTTTTTCATAGCAGATGCTTATTTAACATGTCCGGTCAATCAGAACCATGTCAACATAACCACACACACCACTACATGTATACAAACCAAGGCTGAGAATGAGAGATCAGGTTTCCCCCCCCCCCATTCTGGATGAGTGAGTTTGCAGTGATTTCTTGCCAGTGTGTCTTCACCCTTTTGCACAGTGTTGGACTTGAATACCCTAATAATAGCCAGCTTGAACGTTGGAGGTCAGTAATACCATGCATGCCTGCAATTAGAGCATGGACTTGCACAGGAAACTGAGCTTTAATCACCACAAGACTTTCAGAACATATGCAGAACAAATGTCTTTGTTTTAGGATCAGAGATCTTCATGCCAAAATGCAACACAATAGCCAAAGAAAATATATGAGATTGAAGCCTTGTATGTTTTATGAGTAACGCTTCCCTGTCGAGTGGATTTCACCTAGTAAGCCTGAGTGGGTGGGTGGTATTTTGAACGACATTTTAAGTTGTACCTATAGCTGTTGCTTTCATTTTTGTTCAGCGGTAAATTATGTTGTTTATTTAATGCGCCAGCGTTTATTCAGAAGAAAAAGCTGTGAGTAGAGCTTGTGTTTTGGTCACATTTATCCCACACCTGTGCACTTGTGACACAGACGCGCAGGAACAGCACAGCGCTCTGACTGACATTAACTAAGAATTCAGTTTGTGTGTGTACTGCGCTTCAAACTTAGCCACTGTTTCCTGGGTCTTACGTTTAACATGCGACTCGGCTGTCTTTATTTTTGCCTTTTTGTGCTTCTGCGTGGTCTGTTTCGTCATTTTATTAGTTGATAAAAGCTCATAGTGAATGTTTTAAATGGTGTTGTATCACTTATACGTGGGATTTGGTGTAAAAGGGTTACAGTATTCCTGTATGACCTGGCGTTTTTTGCTGTGTAAAACCTTATGGGGTGAGTTTTAATTCAGTATCTTTGCGTAGCTTAGTGGTTAAGGTACTGGACTCTTGTACTCTAGACCTGATGGTCCATGGTTCAAATCCCACCTCTGCCAAAAGCTGCCACAGTTGGGTCCCTGAGCAAGGCCCTTAACCCATGATTGCTTGAATTGTAAAACTGCATAAGATGTACGTCGCTCTGGGTAAGAGTATCTGCTAAATACCATAAATGTCAAAATTAGGGGGTGTTTTATTATAGGATATTTTAAATATCCCCTAATTTTTGTGAGCAGTATATTTTGTGGCTGATTGCCACAAACTTGAAGCTAGTGAGAGTGTAGACGGGTACAAATTAACAGCACCAGCAGTCTTACCTTTAAATTGTTTCTGTATGCTGTCATTTATAATTATATAATTCTTAATTATATTATTAAATCAGAATAATGCAAAATTACAATCAGCATGCATTTAAAAAAAAAATCAGAGATCAGAACTGGCCAAGAACATGACAATCTTGTTTGTTTTAATTTGTGCTTATTATGGATTTAATAATGTTCCATTTTGTTCATGCTGGTGGGGAGCAAGTCATCAAAGTTGCCTCAAGTTGGTGATTTGACTCTGACAGTGGCATAGGTTTAGTGGGGCAGACGCCACACGACCTAACATCATCTGAGTAGCGCTGTATTTTAAATTGACATAGGATGTGCTATGCGACGAATGACAAAAATGTACATTGTAACATTTTGCCTTGAAAAGTTAAACTTACATTCATGCCAACAGTGTCTCGTTTTATTACAGATGGCTCATTCAGTTTACCTGACTTTCAAATGACTAAAAATGTAGCAAGTTTTAGAGGTTGGCGATATTTTACATGATACACGAGCTGATGTAAGCGACATATTCTTAAAAACTACCATTTACGTATTATCCCATTCCCAATAAAGTGACTTATTTTTTAAAATTCAAACTGAGCTGCGCTTTATCGAATTAATGACTACACTCTGCATAATGAAACATTCAGTTGGTCAGTGTTCATTAAGTGCTGACAATATTATTGATATGTTCAGAAAAGCATATTGTCTACCACAATAACAAAATATGTTGCAAAACGATATCCTATTGTCAGATTACCCCCAGCTGGTATGCCAAAAGAACATGGACTGCATTCGCCTGTGCATTAGACGTGTGAGGACATAAAGATGTTATAAAAAAAAAAAAAAAAACAAGCTCAAAAAGATACACACCAGTGCAAAGTGACTTATTTACACAGTGCACTAATCCCATCGAGTCCCATGACTGGGAGGCAACTGACTTCTCTCCTGTTGGCAAGAGCTGAATGTTTACTGACAGGCTAACCAGCAGATCTGCTTGCCTCCCTCCACAATACCAGACCACAATTGTTGATTTAAGAATATACAATAATAATAATAATAATAATAATATTTTGATTATAATTACAGCCAAATCTAGCAGCCATACTATTAAAAGCATACTGTTAAAACAGAACTTCTGTCTATTTCCGAATTATTAGAGGGACTTTTTACTCTCTCCAAAATTTGGGTGGACATGTACCCCAAATTATGCAAATAATAACTTTTTATCCAGTACTTACATTAACATATGAAATTAATTTGTTTTTAGAAGCAACAACTTTAACAGGATGAATTCAACATAAAAATGTAATTCATTGTCCATTCAAAGAAAGCATCTGATGAAACCAGACCAAAGGCTGGATCATAAACTTAACAATACTTACTTATATGTTTTTCCCTCATCCAGAACAACTTCAAGACACAATCTTGCAATTCAGACAGTCGTGGGAAAGGTCCTTGCTCAAGAAGCCAACAGTTGCATCTTGGCAGTGGTTGGGTTTCAACCCTGGACCTTCTGGTCTACAGTGCAGCATATTAACCACTGCATCATCTTAGTCCCAGTTCACTTAATGATTTATCCATGTTTATCACTTTATCTGGATCAGGGCTGTGGTAGCAGAAGCTGAAGCTTACTGGCCACTTAATGGGGAGGATAAAACCCTGAATGTTTGAGCTGACACTTCCAATATTACAACCTATATTGCTAAGAAAAGAACCTATAAAGGTTAAACATTGTGTTTAAAAGCCTACATAAATATTAACTGTGCTTCAGTGTGGATAAAGAACTTAAGTTAGCTTTTAATATACTTTGATAATTGCATTGGTAAATGGTGTTTAGGTTCATATACTTAAAGCATAAACACAGCGACCCCTTCATTATCTTGTCGAAACAGGCAACTGATAAAAGAGTGAAGGGCAGGGGTTGCCCATTAGGTGAAGCTCTGCTGTGTTTGCACCAAATGAAAGCCTCTTGAATGTGCTGTTATTCTACAGCTTCTCTGAGTGGCTTTGTTTATTCCCTGGCCAATGTACTTTTTTATTGTCTGACACAGAAGTGTACATGCACTATAGAGGATAGGGAACAAATGGAGGCTAGGGAACAAAGTCTTGAACTGGGCACACTCTGAAAGCATGTGTACGTGTTTAAATTAAACCGACAGAACCTTCGGGGTGTGAGAGCACTTCCCTTTGACGAGCACTGAGCAGTGTTGTGTGCTTAATCCTGTCTTCCTCGCTCGTCACTGCCTGCACCGAACCCTACCGGGATATAGTTGTCTGATTTAATGCGTGTGCTGGGGCACCGCAGCCATTGTATGGACACATTGTGGTTCAAGGCTACTACAGTTGTGACTGAGAGTGCCTGTTCATATTAGTGAAGAGGATCATCTTATCTCTGAACCAAAGTCTTAAAAAAGGATCGATTGCTTGGTATTGTTAAGGGAATAATGCTTTTTTTTGATCGATTGCTTGGTATTGTTAAGGGAATAACAGTAGAAATTAATTTCTATGTTTACTTGACGTAGCTATGTCTATCAGCATCGGTGTTACTGAATGCTGTACTAAAACAGCTAATGCATCTAGCAAGGTAAAATGTGTTACATTGGTTCATTACCATTTATAAGTAGAATAATAACCTTATTCTCCACATACCTGAATATAATATCAAATAACCATTTTGAAAATTAAACGAGCAACTTTGAGGCATTTTGTCTTTTCCAAGCACACCTTCGTAAACACATTAAGGACAAGGAAAACGCATAAAAGCGTAAATTATGGATGAGTTTGAACATGCGGACCAGGGGACTGAGTGGAAGTGGTAATGGCCTAGTGAATGTTTGATTCCCTAAAAATGTGTACTGTGTAGGAGTCTGTGCAGAACATTGGAATAACCTTCCAACAAGCCTAATGAAATTATGTTCAAATGTAGTGTCAGGTCATTTTATTTTCTCAGGTCATTTTAGTCGTTGTAAGACTTTACCACAGCGACTGGATGCAAAGAATGAGAAATGAAAGGGTGGGACTGTAAATACAGCCGAGACTTAAGTACCGAGCCAGCTGATGTTTGTGTGTGGGAGTAAAAATAGCAGCTGAAACATGGTTCCCACCAACTAAAGGCATGGTCCTTTATTAGTCACATGACCTCTCTGCTTTTAAAGTGAGTGATTAGTTACAGATGTGCCTTCATTCAGATAAGGCTGACTCATTACTTGATTACACAGGCAGATGTAATTTAGTTGTGTATGATCGACTTAGTAATTCCAGGTATAATCACTCTTTCAAAGTCAAGTAAGCAAAAAGGTGATTTTCTTCCAGTTAAAATATTTCAGAATTACTAAACTTCTCAGACAGGAAGAACCTAAGTACTGTTAAAGAGACTGAAACAGGAAACTACTAAATACCAGACTAGTGACTGCTCCATCTGCTCTCATTGTTTGCTCATATCAGGATATGCCAATAATGCCAATTTTGTCACAAAAAGTTGTAAATTTTGGTAAATAATACTATTAACCAATATCATTTTATACTGACAAACTGATGCAATTGTTGATTTAAATTCCTTCTATGATTGATTGAATTTCTGAAACCTATAAAGTCATCAAATAATTCAGACTTTTAGATTTACATTATTTTGCAGGTGCCCTTATCTAGAGTCACTTTCAACTTGTACATTATTACAATTCAAGCAATTGTGGATTAATGATCTTGCTCAAAGACACAACAGTGGCATTTTGGCAGAGGTAGGATTTTGAACCCTGGACCTTCTGGTCCATAGTCTAGTACCTTAAGCACTAGGCTACAGCGGTGCCCGTTCGTCACTCAAAACCATAAAAATTCTTGACTTGAATCTAACTTGAACAGCTGTGCAGATTATAACGCTCACCAAAATAACATTTAAAAACTCACATATAGGGTAAGTGATCAACCCATTTAGAGCAACCACTATAAAATTGTTTGGGTGCAGGAAGTCTTCTTCCAGATAATACACCAGGCTAATGGCCCCACCAGTCCGTTATGGTGGGTTGATTGCTTCAGAAGAATTCGTCATAGTTAGAAAGTTGCTTTTAACAGGGCTTCAGGATAAAGTTGTAGAAAGGCACAAGCTAGATGAAGAAGAACAGGAAAAAAAATCGGAGGAACCATTCGGAGCACAATTTAAAACTTTACCAATGGGCCCTGGATGTTAATGTTATGTGGTGAATGTGCTGAGGGACTTCACTCTGTACTTGTGGATAAGTGGGTAAATCAAAGGACGCTCTTCAGACAGCAGGTCAGACCAAACATTTGTTTTAAAAATTTGCGTGAACCTTTGCTGACCGAAAGACAGCAAGTCAGATGGCCTGTAGTGTCAAACTGGCATTAGCTCGTTATTCTATATCCAACCTTGCTTTTTACAGCATCTCTTGTACTAAAGATAAATTAACCCGTTCTATTGGGAGACTAACTGCAGAAATGTGCATTGATTTCACTGCAAAGTTGATTAGTTAAATAATTGTAGTAAATATTATAAATATATTTTCGAAATTAGAGGCTATCCCAGATGGTAAATGGGCTTCATGGTAGTTGTGTACCAACTGAAAGATAATCTCGGCTTGTGGTGGTATCTGAATTTGTCTATCGTAATATTGTTTAGTGCAATAAGTGTTTTAGTCATTTGTCAAAATTTGTTTAATATTGATTGATTCAGATACTTTCTGCTTAATCCTGGACAGGGTTGAGCCTAATTTTGTGCTCTTTTCTGTTGCTGTTTAGCTTTATTTCTACTTCTGTCTCCCTAGCTCAGCTTTTATGTTTCTTTAATTTTTTTTTTCCTCTCTTTTTAATTTCTTTCTGCCTCTCCTCGATGATGTGACTCTTCTGTGAGTGAGTAGTTGTCTGTTTCTGTAAAAGAGGGCGTATTAGCTATGGAAAGCATGCCCTTACTCTTCTGACCACATCAGTACGTCTTGTCTTCTGCCCATCCCATAACCAGCCCTACATTACAAGCTCTTACTGCCATCTCGCTCTCTCCCCTCTCTCTCTCTCTCTCTCTCTCTCTCTCTCTCCAAAACAAACACACAATAGTGGTGAGGTTGTCATTTTAAGAATTACACTTTGACAGTTGAGAAAAAGGAATCGAGTCAGAGCTCCAGACCCATACCCATAGTGTAGAAGCCATATAATCTAGACCCTTTGCTTCTTTGTGTAAACCATACACAAACAAGCCCTGATTAACAATTCCTGTGCACCACTCATTTAAGCTTCTTTTTGTCTCTGTAAATAAGGCACATGGTTGTAGTTCACTGTTTACATTTTGGTGAAGGTGTCTCCAATATGTCTACAGCCACCCAACTGTCCAGCCTATGTGTAATCACTGAGCATGGCAGCCTTGTGGAAAGCTCTGTTTTCATTGCAAGTCAGCTGGCTTGAGTAATTGTAACCTCCAACATGGTAAGCAGTTAAAGAATGTCATCTCCCTTCCCAGATGCTGTAAGATTCGCTTGAACCGCGGACCTCCTGCCCTTTTAAGTGATTAATAGGAATTATCTGTATGCTCTGAGACCCACCGGCAGGAGTCTGAGGGGAGAGGGGGACTGTGGCTCAAAGGGAGGGGTTAGGGGAGACCTGGACAAGGAGTGATTTAAGAACATGACTGAAGCGATAAGCACATAATGTTAGGGTCTCATGGAGTCAGAGACGTGCTGTGAGTGTGTCAGATTTGAATACAAATGAGCGTAATGGAAAATTGTGGACCATCGTGATAGTTTAGCGGTTAAGGTACTGGACTCTGGACCTAATGGTCCAGGGTTCTAATCTCCCCTTTGATAAAGCTGCCACAGTTGGGTCCTTAAACAAGGCCCTTAACACACAATTGCTTGAAATGTAAGACTGTAAAAGTTGTAGGTTGTTCTGGGTAAAGGTATCTGCTAAATGCCATACATGTCAATGTTAACGTATGTATACAAACACTGAAAATCAAGCAAATGCAGTCAGGCAGTAGAGATTGTGTAAAAGTCTCCCAAATGTATCCTGTAATTTATTGAGTACAGGCAGATATACTGGCTGTGCACCAGTTCTTCATAATGTTCTGTAACCGCACCACCTGACCTCGAAGCCTAACTCTGGGTTGTAACCGAGTTTCCTCAGAACTGCTTTTTCCAGCATCGGACTCTTCCCTTTAAGCCACGGGAGCTGAACAATGCACAATGTCTCGTATGCTGCTTTCACATAAACACTACTGGTCTATTTATGTTCCCACTGTAAATGTCTTTCTTGTCCACTTTAGCACTGATCTAATCTCAGGCCACTTGTTGTCGACGTCACTTCTTTAGAACTCAGACCCCCGTTGAATAACATTCAATTATGGATAATGTATTCACCTTTTCATATTGCTGTTGCGGGCTGCTCGGAGGGTATCACCATTCCCTCGAACCAAAAACGTCCTGGGTTCGATCCCAGGTGGAGCGATCAGGGTCCTTCCTTTTTGAAATCTGACACATGTAAGTAGAAACAAAGAGAACTCCTTATTACATGCTGGCTAATGTTATTAGATAAGTTGATAATGTTCTCAGTTTATAGCCCAGAGGTTGGCTGCTCAATGATCTAACTGTTAATTCATTTGAGTGTGTAATAGTTGTCAGTTGATCTGCTTCATTTGTCTTTACTGCTTAGAAGATCTGAGATTAAAAGTTTAAAAGAAGACTCCCAGTTTTATGGAATTTATTCAGTGCAGGAACACGTGCTAAGAGTGCATCAGTATTTCAATGTGTTCTGTAACTGCACCACCCAACCTCCATGTTGTAAACCAACTTACAAATGGCATCTTTGTCCGCAAAGATTACAGTCTGGCTTCGAGCACTTCATTTTGCGTTTTTATGCTGTTTTTTTTTTTTTTTTTTACCCCACTTATCATGCTTGTTAGAAACGTTAGACGAGTTAACTTGGCCATGTGTTTGTTTAAACAAAAAAAAAAAACTGTCTGCCTTTCTCTTTGTACATTTTAAGTCGTCTGATCTACTGTGTTTTTCTGCTGTCTCAGTTCCATCTTTAATTTAACTTAACTACAGTAAATCTAGCTTTCTCTCTTCTCACTTCACCGTCTCCTCCCTCTCCCTTGGGCGTCGTTGCTGTCCACTTTCGTTCACGTTCAGTATCTGTTGTTTCAAAATAAAAGCTCTCTGCAGAGTTTTGTGCCGGAAGCGCTGTAGGCCTTCTGTAAATTAACCAAATCCAATTTTGAACCAACTGCAATTGATCTCAGCTGACAAATGTCACTTGTTGTGCTTCGTTGATTAATGTTCCTCAAAAACAATATGCGCAGAAATATACTGCTCACAAAAATTATGGGATATTTCAAAATGAGTAGACTACTTTCTAGTATTCAACACGGAGTTGATACCGTCCTCGCTGAGCATGCACCTACTTACTGGTAAAGGCCTGAAACAAGCCGGAATTGAAAGGGGTTGCATTACAGAGCATCAACAGGAAAGACAACCAGAGTCTGATGATGTCAGTGTTTTGTAAATCTCTGGTAGACTTGAGCTGACATCACTTTGCAGTATCAAACATGACAAACTGTTTACCAATGCGCCGATTTGCCAGATCATTGTGAGTGCTCTTGGGAAGGACAGATCATTATTAAAAACCTGAGACGCGTTAGGTGTAGAAATGTTTTAGTAAAGTAAAGGGTGCCATGTTTAATATAACTCAGCATTTCTGATAACTCAGTGTAGATGTGTGTATGATGTGCAATTATAATTCGAATCTACTCTGCTCACAAAAATAAGGGCATAGTTCCAAAATGAAATATCGTAATAACCTAATTTTTGGGATCAATGTGTTTTCTATTGCACAGACCTGCCATTTATTTCCACTCCACTTCTGTCCTAGTCACTCCTGTATTAATGGTCAGTACCAAGCATAGATTTGAGCACCCAGAACGAGTCCAAATTCTTCTTAAGTCATGTCAGATAAATAAATTAAGTTGAAACACATGACACTTATCATACCATGTGCAGTTGACACTCTCTATTCAGGTTACATTTACATAACATGAAACTGTAAGAAGGAATTTCAGTACAGCAGGGTTAGATGTACTTGCGTCTAGTGGTTCCCTTAAACAATTCAATCATTCATCTTTTGCAACCTCTAATGTCCTGATCTAATTTAAGCTTGCACAGTGTGGGAGTGGGAGTGACCAACACCTGCATTTCCTGGTCTAGTGCTTGCAAACAGGGACAAGAACCATGTGTGAGCGTTTATGGGAAAGTGAGTCATGACCAGAGTACTCTACATTAAGTACACAGTGAATACACCTCCAGCCCGTCCAGCCTAACAGTAAATCACTCGGAGTGGATAAGCCACGCCCCCTTATACAAGGCAGTGGTGCTGATGCATTTACTTGTCAGGAGGTTGTCAACAATTATTTAATTGTTCTTCTGCAACCTCCATGCATTGCTGTGCAAGCTTAAATTAGATCATGACATTAGAGGTTACAAAAGATGAATGATTGAATTGTTCAAGGGAACCACTAGACACAAGTACATCTAACCCTGCTGTACTGAAATTCCTTCTTACAGTTTCGTGTGTGTATATGTGTGTATATACAGTGCCTTGCGAAAGTATTCACCCCCTTGGATTTTTCCCTATTTTACTACATTACAACCTGTATGTAT
>JAUZST010009075.1:0-13197 GCA_034779995.1 Parotocinclus haroldoi
GTGTGTGTGTGTGTGTGTGTGTGTGTGTGTGTGTGTGTGTGTGTGTGTGTGTGTGTGTGTGTGTGTGTGTATGAAAAAAATATGCGAAGAATTTTCATGTCTGTAGCGAGCTCTTCCTCCAAACCTTGGTCCATTAGACTCCAGTATCAAAGTTTCCTGACATCTACTGTAGAAGGTTTGAGTCTCCCCATTCACGGGCGCTGCATAATTCCAGGGTTGCCAGATCCGGTGAGGGAAACGTGCCCCCAGGTTCATGGAAACGAGGACAAAATAGGCAGCGACGCTTTAGAAACAAGTCCAAAAAGGTAAGTTAGAATGAGTGGATTTGGCAACCCTGGATCTGGCGAAAACCGCTTGAAATCAGAGTAAGAATCAAATCCAGTTCTTGATCAGGTTTCTTTGATTTGATTTCTTTCTGATTTTTTTAAAACAAATCAGTGCTAAGAAATCGGCGTGATTCAGGTAACTAGAGAATTCTGATTCTTAAGTGTAAACAATGCTGGTTTGGAGCAGTATCCCTGCTGGAGTGCCTCGTATCTGTAAGCTGTCCCTGCTGCTCATTTCAGGAGGCTCCGGTTCTAACTTGGGGGTGGTTTAATTTCCCCTTCTCCTTTTATTAGAGGTCTGAGATCGATGGGAGGCGTGTCTCTTTTTTTCCCCCCCAGCTACTGTGTCTATTTGAAAATTGATCGGTCGACTCGTTTGCACTGCGTGATTAAACCTAAAGCTGATTTGAAATACAATGGGACTTGGCGCGATGCCCCAAATTCACCACCAACCACAGCTTGAACAGCCGCTGTTGCTCCTCACCCGTCTGTAATCAGACCAAAGCTTTGGCTTATCTCATCGGCACTGCCGTACCAGGTTAGGTTTTTTTTTTGGGATCGTGGGAGTGAACCGTTATATATCGTCATTATGTACGTTAGGATTTACCTTCAATGGAGCTTAAAGGTGCAGCCCAGACCGCCAACGACCTCGGACCATTATTCGTCCTCTGTTAAACCCCATTAAACTGTTTCACTAAGGTAGCCAAAGCCGTCCATGAGTCACTCTGGAGAGCATGTCTGCACTGGTTACAACCTGTGTAACACAGAGGCAGCCCGTTCTTAGATTGGGCAAAATGAGGCTTTTTTTTGGTCTCTCTTCTGAACTGGAAATCCAATCGACTGGTACTGATGATCGTTTCACTTAGTGCTTCCATTCTGTGCTGCGCTATTGTTGCTCCACGAGGAACCGACATGTTTGAAAGTGGACAGCCTGCGATTCTACCCCTGAAGGAACTTTTGTCATAGTTCTTAGAACTGTGCCTCCTTCCTGAGGACGACTGTAGTTCTTGGTCCGGCATGTGGCGATTGGTGCACATTGGTGAACTCGGCCGTCGTTTTTAAACGTTAGGACACCAGTAACCATAGCAATAACTGATTCTGAGGTTCTGACGTACGTGTGTCAGAGGACGTACAGGAGACGTCGAAGTGAAATTTTCATGCTGTGCCTCACAGCGTGCCATCACCAAAATCCCGGAAACGAACATAGTTCTTGGGGGAGCTCAGAGCAGAATGGTTCCTCCCCAAGTGTTCTATAGGACTGTGTAGTACAAAAGCAGCTTTGGTTTGTATTTGTTGGACTGTCGTTTCCTTCGGTAGATCGGGGTTCGCTCGCCACAGAAGGGTTTAGAAGTGGTGTCCTCATAGTTTTGCCCATGTAGCGACACATTTGGTGGTGATGGACTTTAATGATTTAATGGAAGTACATTGTGCTTCTGTCGGTGGCTTTTTGGAGACGTCGTTATCGCTCGACACCTTCCTGTCAGGATGTCCATTAGCGGTCTCGCTCTGAACCTCGGCGCTTCCAGAAACGAAGCAGCGTTCAGGCTTTTCCTGAATCCCATCAATGTAGCTTTTTCCCCTTCCCATTTTCGCTCAGGGTGATCAATCCTGGCTAAACGCGTGTTTTTACGTTGTTTCGCTCTCACGTCGCTCGGATCCACTTTGGAAGACTCCAAGGTCGGCTGTCGGTTAAAGTAATTAGGTTTTAATCCATCCTTCAAAGGCGTTCGAAGCCTCGTTAGTCCTGACGGTTTGAAGCGGAAGGTTGGGAAGCGATCATAAATAATGAACAGAGGTTAAAACAGGTGGTTATTTTTGTCCCTCGGTACGAATCGTTGGAAGAATTAAAGGATCTGATCTAAAGGGATTAGACTGATCTGGCTGCGTTTACTTTAAACCTGGCATGACATTTGATTAGCATTAGCTGTCGCGGAATGTGGCCAAGGTCTGAAAATGTCATCTGCAATCACAGAAGAATCCCAGGCTGAAGGTTTAGCCCAACCTTGAGAGGAAGGGTAAAGAATTTAAGTTTAGCCTCCAGTGCTGAATTGCAGAAATGCTAACAATCTCTACTCATGCTGAGCTAATCATCGTCTATCCACCCCGTAATGGTTCTAGCGTCTCTCATCTCAAGTCCCGATAGAAATCTACGATTCAGAATTGTGCTCGTTTTGCTTTCTATCAAACGTTTGAATCTTTTCATGATTTTATCTTTGTGGATTTAAAAGATTACCTAAGTGAATTGCTTCTAGCTCGTTTTCTAAACAATTCCATGTTCTCATAAGAATTGAAAGCTTTTTTTTTTTTGCGCAGGAGTGTTGACTTACAGGCTTAACTGGGCAAACCTGGGGCGACAGTGGAAAGGAAAAACATTTCCCTAAATGAAGAAACCTTGGAAGATCCAAGAATATGAAAAAAAAACAAGACAAAAATGGCCAGAAATTCCTTGGGCAGCCTAGATGATGAAAATAAATTCAATTAACGAAATATTGTTCATAGTATTCGATTAAATACACAAATAATTCAAAAATATAATAAAGTGTCTATATAGTTGTGCGTGTGTTTGCGTTCGTGTGTGTGTGTGTGTGTGTGTGTGTGTGTGTGTGTGTGTGTGTGTGTGGTTGTGTGTATAGTAAATATATTAATTATAATATATAGTTTAGTTCAGTCTCTGTTTGCTTCTGAGACTGTTCTAATTCATTTTGAAATATCCCCTAATTAATTTTTTCATTTTAATACAGTTTAAAATTCTAATTCTAAATCGTTATCGGTGTAATAATTTGGCAGAAATGTTGAATCGTATAGAGAGAGAGGTGACCCAAGTCTCAAAACGTATTTGGTATGTTCCCTTTTTTTTGTCGTCCTCCTCCAGGTTGCCTGGCCTCGAATGTTTCGATTTTCCGATTGCTGTCTAAAAAATATAAAAAGTTTACTGATAGGTTAATCATAAATAGCATTCATAATGGAATAATTCTTTTACAGAATGCACTCTAACCCGTGTTTCCGTGCTTCGGTGTGAGAAATTCCGCTTCAGCGCCGTTTCACAGGATCTATGAGAGTTCTATAAGCCGAGGATTTGCTTCCTTTCTTAAGTGTGGATCAGAACTCAAAACGTCAGCGCATGAGGGACGATCTTACAGGAACGCTCCTGTTCTATGAAGGCACTTAATCCGAGTTGATCCTATTCTTGGACATTGTCGTCTTTTACCTGGACTCTCTTTGATCTCCGCTGATTGAATCGTTCAGTTCTGCGTGATCAAAGGCGGGAGTGTCTTAAATCCCGAAACAAACAAGGAAGGCGGCTGGAAAGAGGAGAGGTGAAGACCGAGAAAGAAAAGCAGTGGCTCGGAGGAGTCCAGCATAAGCAGGAGAAAGAAAGCAGCACCTGGGGTTGGAGGGGTTCGAGAAAGCTCTGTGCGCTGCCATGGGCATGAGCAGCGTGGCAGATCCTGGGCACACCCTTTTGCTCCGGACCAGCATGCCAACCCTGGCTACAGGTTCTGCTTAAACATTCCGAACAGTACAAACAAAAGATGGGGACTCGTGCAATAATCCAGGACGATTGTGCAGTGCCCTTGTTGGCCTGTAGTAGTGCTGTGGAGCAATAAAGCCTATGTATGATAGGGAGACTTTGCATGTAGCGCATTATTAGTGTGCGTTTCGGGACTGGGTGGCAAAGTGGTGAACTTTAGATCAGTAGGTTGTGGGCTCATGTCCCAGTAAAGAGTGTTTGGAAGTCGTGTCAGCTGTAGAGCGTCTGAATGTACAGATTAAGATAATCAAACAAGGAGGTATGTGGATATATAAAAAAAAGAAACAGCGGCTGAGGTCGAGGAGGTCGTTGCCGGAACACCTAACAGTTTTCAAAAGAGCTTCCTTGAGGGTGTGAGTTTAAATTCCAGCTCTGCCAGTCCGTCTGGCCCCTGAGCAAGGCCCTTAAACTACGATCTCAGGATTTTGGAACCACGCGACGGTCATATTGCAAGTCCCACCCGGGGATTCGAACTCGAGCACTGAGTGCTAGCAGGAGGTCAGGAGATCGTGCGTCACAGAGAGGTGGTGTGATGTGAAAGGGGAACATCGTATAAAGCGTGTACATAGTTCCTCGTTGCTCGGTAGCAGGATTAAATCACTGGAACGAGGCCACGTCCTGCTTTTTAAAAACTAGGTTAATGGAGCATTGTAGACGTTCACCTCGGGCCTCACCCGTTTCCTGCGCTGGATCCCGTCGAGTTCGGTCTGTTGGGAAAGACCACGCGGGTTCCAGCGCGCCTCCAGTGTAGCTGGAGCGAGGATAAGTGACAGTTTAGGATGGTTCGAAAGGGGCAACGAGTGCAACAGATTATGACCGGCTGAGGGGGTTGTCAGGGAGAAAGCCAGCCGCTGTAAAATAATTATTAAGGAGCGATACGGTGACTGTGGGCTTCTGGATGGATGGATGGATGGATGGATGGATGGATGGACAGATAGCTCGCTAAACCAAACATTTAATCGCTGCTGTTCCTTCTGAACTTGCTCTATTCAAGTAGAATCTGTTTGTCATTCAGGCCGAGTCTCTCGCTGAACGTCAGCCTGGCTCGTTCTGAATAAAAGCCAGCCTCGAGCTGCCATGCTCGGCTGTTTCCACTAATCAAATGCTGTCGCAGCTGGAAGAACCGACTGCGCATTAAAATTAATTCGGTAAGGAAAACCTCCGTTTGTTAAAAAACGGAGCGGCTCTAACCACCGCTGGCTGAGCGGCCGTGCAAGCGGCTTATCGTGTTACTCTATTTTCCTTGGGCGCACAAATTCTTTCTGGGAGCCATGAATCACAGCTGTATCTCCAGGACATCCTGTCCTCTGTCCTCGAGCTCACCGCTGCACACTTTCAGAGTCTTTTGAAGTCTTGCTTTCGGTTTATACGGTCCTCTCCCTCAGGGCCTCTGCCAGCACGCATTTAGCAGACTCGGAGAAAAGGGACGGCATTTTTTTCCCAGAGCCGCCGCTGCACCGCAGAGGACCTTGGCGTGCCCGCTTGGCAGACTTGGCAGCGTGATGGTACCACCTTTTGTGTCACTGAGTTGAGTGCTGGCTCTCAGACGCTATGCCCTTACTGACCTCCTGTACCTTTTGGTTCACCAAGATGCCGACTCGGAGCTGAAGTCAGAGCCCCTGCACATTACAGGAGCCTTTTCGGTCTGCAGGCTTATTTTTCTTACAGACTGAAGAACGTAAATGGGAAACCGGAGCAGTTTTTGCGCTAAACCGGCCTTATTTATTCACTTGATTACATTAGGTGGCATGGAGGATTTTCTTTATATTCCTTTGTCCGATTTAGTTGGTGGACCAGCATGTTTTAACTGGTTAATTTGTTACAGGATCTTTTGTGATTTAAGAATTTGAAGTTTTTGTACTGATTGCTGGAACGTTTAGTGCTATCACTTAAATTACCTGAGCTTTTTCTTACCAAAGCTCATCAGGAATAACATCTGTAGTGGCGTCTAATCACTGAGAGATTAGAACTGGATTCCTTTGGTACTGGACGGGTGAAGTAACTGAACCGTTACTTCTTGACGCTGAGACTGAACCATTTGACATCAGAAAGCTTATAACGATGGCTCTAAACTTTTGCCAGATAGTTTTGGAATTGGAAACATCAGTTAGACCTTGAGTTCTACCAGCGATCGTCAATTACCTTCCATAAAAGATATAAAGTTGTTAAATTTTGATCGGTAAACGATGCAAGACATGCTACCTTTTGAAGCTTTGAAATTTCTGTCGATTGGAAACGTTGGGACTGGAACCTTTTTGGGACCGGATGATGTGGGAATGGAACTTCGGCTATGAACCTTGTGTAGGATGTGGGGGCAAGTTTTTAGTACTGAGAGTAAAACTTTTGGTTTGGAAAGATTGGTGGCGCTTTTGGAATCTGTGGAAATTGAATTGGACCCAAGAACCTTTGGGACTGGGCTTGGTACTGGTATGGAATCTCTGACAATGGGTGCTTTGGTCCTTGAATGAAATGAGGGAATAAAGCTTTACAAATAAACGTCTGGGTACTGTTTTTGTAGTTTTGTGTATTCTGTGTATGTTTACTTGACATTTTAGGCCACTAAATTTTTTACTAGCTGCCAGTCTGGTGTCATAAGTTCACCGTTCTTCAGGAACTTCTTGTACTTGTCTGTTTAAAGTTCAGCATGATTTCCTCGTCCTTTAGGGCCACAGTACTCTGGTCCACATTGGCGTGGAAATGTTAGTGCTGGGGAACCTCCTCGCTGTGGGCTCTGTGCTCTTTGGTTCTGTGGAGGCTTCGGATTTCAGGGTCGTTATTTTCTCTGGCATGCATCCGTTCATGGCGGCTCATCTCTCCCCGAACCATCTGCCGACCGCAGCCTTTAGGATCGGCCTGGAGCACAACGGTCCAGTCGTTCAGATTAGAGCGCCGCTGGACTTTTATTCCGCTTTAGTTCCGCGTTTGCCCCGGGGGAGTTCGGTAAATGAGTTTCTGCCGTCTCAGAGAATTAGCATACGGTCCTTTTGAAGAGTCCCAGGGAAGAGGCCCGTGCCCTTGATTTGCAATTCCTGGGTAATAAAATGCTTGCTCGGCAGATTGCAAATTCACTTCGGGTTTAAAAAACATTATCATGCCACCACCGCGAAAATGGCAATGTCATCAGATTAAAAATAAATAAATAAATCCTACCACAGCTCTCCGAAGTTTAGTGAGAGGTTGATTGTGTACTTATGATCTGGGTGTGCCTACAGTCCCACTTTCCCCTACTTTCTAAACACAATCTAAAGAACCAATTGTGTCGTAAACAATTTCATCCACAACCTTAACGCATAAACAGAAAATGTTGTTGTTGTTGTTGTTGTTGTCATGACGACGAGACGATGTGTTGCTTCGAGATGCCCTTTAGAACTGCACCGTGGGAACTCGGCGTGCCGATTAGCGCCTTTGATTCATAGCCACATCGTAAACTGGGATTTATTAACCATCGGCTTCAGAGCGTGAAGTCATACAGAGCTTAGGGGCGTTAGTATTAGGACACATCAGTCACTTCATAGGTTCACATTTGCCGAGTGTTTGCAAATTAGAAAAATACTCAAGAAAGGAAAAGGGTGGGGGGGATGGTTTTCCTGAATATACGACGACTGCCTCGTGAATAAACGCGCTGCCATATTCCATTCCCCTTCTGATTCGCCCCCGGATAAGAAATTCACTAATTTATTTGTAGTAATAACCTGTCAAGTCGTCCTACAGGTCACGACCCAGCCTGACGGAGACGGGACTGCGTTTAGAGGAACAGGCTTATGAATGAAACGCTATTACGATCTAATTCTATAAATGCACGATTCCAGAGCTTCTGCTCCTCCTGCAAGGTGATGCCAGACAGCAAAATAATCCAGATCCTCATTTAGAAGCCACGCACACACACACACACACACCACGAACGTCTGTCCCTATTTTCAGCTCTGATTCAGAAGTCCCTATGATGCAGAGATACAAAGAAAAGTCTTTGCCCTCACCTCTTTAACACTGTATGGATAAAAGTATCAGGACGCCTCTTAGTATCTGACCTCACACACGAGGGTGAATCCCCACAGTCCGAGAGGGCCGTCCCAGAAGAGTGGCGCTTTAAAGGGGGACCAACTCCGTATGAATAAGTCATCTTTAGAGTGGGACGGCTCGAAAGCTCCTGTAGGCGAAATGCGGAGCGTCCCAATACTTTTGTCCCCTTACAAAACACAGCGGCATTTCGGGGGTGGTAAGCTCTCTGTGAAAGTCTGTCGACACAAACAGTGTGGTGCCGCTTTAGTAATGTCCTAACACTCTTTCTCTATAAAAATTGTCAGGCCAAAGGTTTGGGTTTAGTCGCTCAGGAATTTCTCTTGGAATTAAAAACCCGAACGGAGGGATAATGCAGCGCCCTGTGTCCCGCGTACGCAGCGTGAGGAGGATTACGCCGTTTGGTTGCGGTACGGCCGTAACGGGTGCGAGAGCTGTACCTTCTGTGACTCGAACGCCGAGAGCAGCTTAAAAGTTGGGCGTCGTCCTTGTGAACCCGAGCTCCGCTTTATTCATATTTATGAAGCAGGAACATGAATCCAAGCTGCTTCTCTGTAAATCCTGCATCTGTGATCAAACGTGACTTTGAACGACGGGCGCAGTTCGTCCCTTTCGCGCCCGCTAAGGGGAGCAGCTGACTCAAACCTTCGGCGACCCCGCCGATCTCATTTTCCAGACCGCAATTCTCATTTCAGCGCTTTTCCTGTTACGGGGCTCAAGACTAGGGGTGGGCGATTATGGCCCTGAAAAATTATCACGATATTTTAAGGTACTTTTTGCGATAACGATATTTTTGCCGATATGTTTCTACAACATATTTTTATCCTTTAAAGTACCTCGTTTTTGGCTTTCCTCATGCTCAGCTGAGAGCTTCTGCCTGAGGTGGTGAAACAGATTAGATTTCATATTTTGTACCAAAACTTTTGTACCACCTCCATACGACCAAAACCGCTTCCCTTTTTGGGACAAACTCCTCCACGGCGGAATCCACGCTCCGCCGTATCTGTTGCTCTGCCTAGGAGTCGCGTGCTGGACGTACGTCGTACTCTGTGTTAAATGCATTCCGTCATTACGTAAAGACGGCGGAATATCACGGTATGGATGTTTTATATCGCTTAAAAAAAAGTTATGCCGGTATTATTGCGAGCGATGCGATACGGCACAGCCCTACTCAGGACTCCACGTTTAGATCCGTGGACAAAACCAAAAGCTAAACCAAGGTGCCCGTTTTTGACCTCGTGATATTTTAGAATTGGAAAGCAGTCCGCTGGAATGATGGGAATCTCACGGCTGGCTAAACTTGTCTCGGATGTGAACAGGATCCTCATTTTCCAGAAATGAACGAAGCGAGTGTAGTTGGGGTGGGAGGTTTAAACACTCAAATATAAAGAAACCGTGTTGGAGTAAAAGCTTGTTACCGGCGTTTTGCATTTTTTGACGAGCTGCAAAACTAGAACCCACTTTGGTTGTCTACTCCTTTTTTTCGCTCTGGAAATTCAAGAAAAAGTTGCGTTACGTTTGGTGTTTATGGTTTTCTGGCACAAAAACGTGCCCAGCTATATGTGCTATATGCTAAAATGTTGCTTTTATTAATAATATTCCCGTTCTCTTTCTGGTGTAATGATGAAGCACTTTATATGAAGCTATATTCCGGTATGCAGTGTTTATATCCAACCTTGAGAAGCCAGATTCCAGGAGTGAAATGCGGGAGCAGGACTGTTCTGGGAAATATTTTCCCATGTTGCTTCTTTGCTGACGGATCTCACAGCCTTCACTTCCTTTGAAGGCTAAGAATAAGGGGGCAGAGGTCGAGCTGTGGACACTCCACAGAGCTCGTTTTTGGAGCACTGCTCTGACGTCAGATGCTTAATCAGACCTCTGGTGCAGATCCGTCTGCAGACCTGTCTGGCTTGTAACGGGGTTCCTAAGAGTGGCCTGTTCCTGCATTGTTCCACCTTTCTGCGAAATGTGCCACGTCTTCCTCTAGTGTTTGTTTCCCGGTGACCCCCCTCTGTGACTGAGTGAGGGACTTGAAGTGCTCGGGACACTCTGCCCGATGTATCTGTCTGGAAGAAGGCGAGCTCCGTGTGCTCATTCTCTCATTATTACAGAGAGTGGAACTGAGGTAGAGATGAACCAGGGTCTGAAATCTCTTTTGCGTGTCATTTAGGAGATTGTTTCAACAGAAAGACCACGCTTAATCAGGTTCTTCCTGAGTCTCCTAGAGTCTCCTAATAACCCTGACGTCCTCATTTCTATTTTAAGCCCAAGGTTCACGTGAACATTTAGGTTTCTTCTCCCAATCACATCACTTAATAATCCAGTCAACAAGTTTTCGTTGAGTCCGAGTCTGAATTTCCCCCGAATGTGGCTGGTAAACCACTTAATGTTTGCTCCGTTTAATTCCAGGGTTGCCAGATCCCACAAGAGAAACAAGCAACCTGGTCTATGCAAACAAGCCCAAGAAAAAAAAAAACTCTTAGATTAAAACTGCAGCTGAAATCAGAAAAGGGGAATACATGCGCTGAGAAATCTGATTACTGAGGTAAAATCCAATCGATTTTTAGACCATAATCCGATCTATGAAGCAGAGTATTGTGTTTACGTGACCGCTTGACTTGCACTATCAAATAGCTGCAGAAATCACTTTAGGCTCTTAAACAAATCTTTCAGCTGCTATTACTTTAGATAAGAGCTTCTAAATATAAACATTTCTGTGCGACCCTGTGTCCATCCGTTATGCGATGGCGGAAGGTCTTAAACTTGTCAGATCGTGATTTAGGACTTGGATAATAAGTTAATAGATAATTAGATAATACGATCCCTTAGATCCTCAGCGAGACGGCGTCCTTGAGGAAACAAGTTCAGACCACATGCTGTCTGCACTAACAGACCTCCTGTCAGCTCAGGACCACCAAGCTTGGCCTCTGCTGACCATGTGGGATCTCTAGAGGCTCTGTTTCACGTTCTTGAGATTTACTTTCCAGGCAGTTCTTTGTTTTTGATCACTTTCTCATCCGTTGGTTTGGTCCCAGGTGGGGCGGCTGGGCTCCTAATTCCCATCCCAGAGCAATAGCTAACTTGAACCTGATTTCAAGCCGTGCATCAGCCCAGTTATTTGCGTTGTGTTCTCTAGAGATTATGTCTACTGGTGGCTTTACCAGTGCTCTTCCAGTGCACCTTCTTAATTACTAATTACTGGTAATACCAAAGGTTTAGAAAGACCCTGGTACTTTGAACTGGTATGTGTAACCCCAAAAGCGCCTAATCTAGAACCCGGCTTTTTTGAATCACTCTTAAGCTCATAGTCATTCCCTCAGAAGCTTATGTAATCCCTCATCCACGTGTCGCACCATTTGTGTGACATTTCAGTGGGGGCTTCACTGGTAATCCTAAAGGTTTAGGAGGAACCTGAACCTTCTTTCCGTTTAATCTGATTACATGCTGCTTGTTTTCTGACCTCAGCTTTTGCCGCAGGGGGTAACCTTTGGGTAACCTTTGGTCTTGTGACGGGAGAACCAGTTGGACTCGATTGGAGGCGTGGAACAGATTCTGAGCTTCTAATCTAGTCGTCACAACCTCATGGTTGCTACTTTACTCCAGATGAATAGAGGCTTTTATTAAGGTCAGACCTGGTAGCACCAGAAGGAATCAACTTTTGTACCCCCTGTCGAACGTGGAAAAGCAAACATGCCTTTGGCTCGTGCCTCTGATGCAACAAAACGCCCGTAATGCCGTTCCAACCTTTCGCCGCCCGTCCACTTGTAAATAAAGTCAATACACAGGTTCCAAACGCTCTCGGGCTCCGTGTGGGTGGTTTCTGGAGATCGATGCAGTGAAAAGACTCTTCATGATGTGTACCTTCCCAGGGGTTTCTTTGTTTACTTAACTTCTGACCCCTTGGCACCATCTGTAACCCTGCACAATGGCCCCACAGCGGCGACTCCGAGCAAACCCACACAAAGCTCCAAAGGGACTGGAACGTCAGTCCACCAAAGCAAACGTCTCAAAAAGCAGATGGAAATGACAGCGTGACATCGGCTTAATGCCAGTACTGTCCAGTAGCATCGCATGCATTCCAGTTCAGCTTCCAGTCTAGGACAGGACAGGACATTCTGTTATTACATAGAGAATGAATAGTGAGGTGTGAGTTTATGAGAAATGTTTGTTCCACAGTGCTGTGTGTGGGCGTCACACTCTACCTCTGTAACTCACTGTTTCGATTTCATTGTTTCAAGTTTAGCTGCCGCTTTGACATGTTGTAGGTTATCTCTGAACCTGAGCAGGAGAGGAGATCAAATGGAATTCTCCTAAATCAACCGGTCTAACCGGACCAGAGTTCCACAGTTGTTGTTGTCAGTGTGTTTTTGGAAACGTTATACGGGATGGTTGGATAGAGGGGTTGAATGGATATGTAGATGAAAATGGATGGATGGATGGATGGATGGCTAGTGGTTGATTGGATGGCTAGATTGATGGCTGGATAGGCGGATGGATATCTGGATGGATGGATGACTGGTGATTGGACGGGCCGGTGGTTATGAAAAGAAAGAATGGATAGATAGAGGAATGGTTGGATGCATGACTGGCTAGAGGGGCGGATTGGTTGATGGTTATAAAAAGGGTGGGATGATGGAATGGATTGTTAGTTATAGGCATGTTGGATGCACGGCCAGGTGATGGATGGATGAATCTGCACTTTAGGTTTCTGTTTCACATCTTTAGTTCTTGATCAGTGCAGTTCTTGCTTTGCTTGTTCTAATAGAAATGGTCAAAGAACTGCTCCGTCATCATCTTGAGCCTGAGCTTGAGCCTGAGCTTGAGCCTGAGCCTGAGCCTGAGCCTGAGCCTGAGCCTGAGCTTGAGCCTGAGCTTGTGCTTGAGCTTGAGCCTGAGCTTGAGCCTGAGCTTGAGCAGTGGCTCCTCTGTTTGATGGAGAGATAATGTGAGGTACGGCTCCGTTTCCGACACCAAATTGCTTCCTGTCCCATGATAAATCTCTGGAGGTAATTTGGTCGCCGCTAATGGACCTGCTCTGGCAGAAATGAGCTTTCTCGTACCCAGACTGGTCTTGACCGTTGATACGGAAACTGGAGGAGGATGGGAGGGGTATGGTCACCCACCCCCCACCCCCGCGGTACTACGAGGGATGATGGCTCGTCCCAGAAGGCCGTGTAGAGTGAATTCTTTGTTTGCTGATGGAGCAGGTGAAGGCTGGAAACTAGTTCAGTTTGCTTGTGTCTTTAATTTTCTGTGTGTGTGTGTGTGTGTGTGTGTGTGTGTGTGTGTGTGTGTGTGTGTGTGTGTGTGTGTGTGTGTGTG
>JAUZST010009076.1:0-13196 GCA_034779995.1 Parotocinclus haroldoi
AATTTTATGTATGTATGCATGCATGTAATTAATATATATATATATATATATATATATAATTTTTTTTTTTTTTTTAATTTTTTTTTGCACTCCTTAATCAGCTGGTGTCACGAAAAAGATAACCTGTTTTAAAAAAGGTTATGTGCCTTTTCACATTTCACTAGTTGTATGTTATTGGTATATATCCCTTACTGGCTCTTTGACTTTAGAGTGACATACCCTGAAGACACTCTCCAGCTGAGAACACAGTAGAATATGCAAGTGGACAACCAAGCATACTATGAAGTTTGAGCTGAGGACATGAAATGAAACAAGAGTGACGCCCAGGTAATTGTATTTTGGCTTCAGTCACTTTTCATGTTTGATGATAGTGAAGCTGTTCTTCACATCATAACAGCTATTCACCACCAGTTTTATAGTTCTAATTATGGAAATAATGTTAACTACTTTTATTGATTTGATTGTTTTGTAGCAATTGTTTGCGTTTTTGCTGTATGTTGGCCAATGAGCACATATACATTAACATAATTATAGAATCATAATCATATTTCTGCATTATGGAATTATGTAATAT
Organism: Parotocinclus haroldoi; assembly: GCA_034779995.1. Classification (NCBI taxonomy): domain Eukaryota; kingdom Metazoa; phylum Chordata; class Actinopteri; order Siluriformes; family Loricariidae; genus Parotocinclus; species Parotocinclus haroldoi. The sequence continues at coordinate 575 of JAUZST010009076.1, forward strand.
ACCATAAACAACAGATTTCCCAGATCAGATCTAGGTCTGAAATTGTGCTTTACTGATAAATCGGGTATTTAGATATTCAATATGAATCGTGTGATCACAAGGCCAATATTCAAAATTGTGGAGATGACTATTAATAGTACAGAAAAACTTTGCTTCCTGCATTAAAACTTGTAGCTCATAAACTGGGCCTACAGAGTCACTAAAAGCAAAGAGATGTTTAGAGAATGTTCAGTTAGGGTGGGGCCAGCTATGAAAATTTTGTTTAAAGCATTACAACTTGCTGCTCTTAACTAGGACTGGATTTAAAAAAAAAACATGTACTCTAACATTGTTTATTTTTTGCACATATTTATACATTTTCGTTGTTTTTTTTCCAGAAAAAGAAGATGCTGTTATCTGGTAATAAACGCTGTTGTAAAGTGCAGTAAAACGTTCAATTTATTTTTTATGTATTCAAATTACATTGTGCAAACTAACTATTTATAGCTTAAATAAATATTTATTTAAGTTACACAATTTGGTGTCTTATTTACTTTTAGTTTCTTATATAGCAAAAACATTGTGATATTGACATTATGTATCGGTGACTCTGTTCTCTAAATATTGTCATGGGCCATCAAAAAAAAAATTACACTAGTACGGAACTTGTAGTACAATTTCTGATAAACAGAGCTGGATTTGAGATGTGTAATTGGATTTTTCAGTGCATGTATCCCGTTAGATGGATTTCAATCAGTTTTCTTATTCTGTGCAACACTTATTCTAAGAGACAAGGTTTGGGCTTATTCCACTGACCTGCTGGATTATTTCACTCACAGGATCTGCAACCTTGGAAGTAAACTTAGCACGCAATTAAAGACAGTGGAAAGGCTACCAAACTCTTGGGGAGACTCTGAAACACAGTATATATAATATCTATTTATTGAAATGAATCATTTCAAGAATTAATAAAGTTTGAAGGTCTTACCGCATTACGTGAGATTATTGGCTAAGTAGAAATCCGATTATTGCTGATGTCATGTAAACCCGGAGGTGTTACATTACTATATTACCCAAGTGCATGTAAACTCGTTGATCATCTGTCTCTCTATACATAATTTATAGAGCACTAATTACCTGTAGGGAAAAAATATCATCAGGAAGTTAAACGATTTTGGACAGTACCATACAGTATAATCTACTAATTTCTGTAAGACAGCTGATTTTGTCATATTAACACACGTGAAAACAGCTTACTCATATAGATTCTTTGTTTTGAACGGGATACCTTGGCAACTAAAAGTTATAATGTGCTACAAACAAGTAAAGATAAAAGTAATGATATTGTTTTATTAAAAATAATAAATGTGTTTACTTTACACTGTTTGCTCACATGACTATGGTCAAACAGGAACAAAATGTGATTTTGCTTCAGCTGTTTGACATTTTTTTTAAACCATGTTTTTTCTAAGCTGCATGTCACATATTGGCACCCATACAGTTAGTGCTTTGTGCAGCTTCCCTATGCCGGCTAACCAGTTCTGAGTGTTCTCCTAATGCATCATGAGAATACAGAGCAAGGTCTTTGTGAATACTTTCTACTGCTAAGAGATCCAGTCTTGACTCGGTTGCAGCCTCTGGGCAAAGGCAGCTGGGTTTCTCTGGTGCATCATACTCTAAATTAGCTTTAATACAAATGCAGAAAACAACATTTTGAGATATAACTTTTTTACAGACGTCTTCACTATACATGGGGCAATATACACCAAATATGCTCACCAAACTTGGGGAATATTTCAAAATGAATATAAAATGATTTAAATAGAAGCATTTAATGTGATTTCATTAGACAAAATCATCAGAAAAGCAATAGAAAGTCAAAGAAAGTTGTTTGATTGCTCAAACGTGATCATGAAGACTTCATAGGGTGAACAGAAAGTCAAGTCAAACAGGACAATAGTGGCACACATTGACTGTTCAGTAGGGTGTATGGTCACCCAAGACTACCAAAACACACTTACAGTGATGGAACATGGACAAGGTCAGATTGTCCAGCAGTTATTGCGGGATCCTCTTCATATTCATTTTGAAATATAATTTTTGTGAGCAGTGTATGCGCATTTTATTTTTATTCAGGCTGTTTACAGATCAGGTTGTTGTTAACGTTTTGTCCCAGCAGTGATTATAGAAATGTTTGCATCCACAGCAACATGTGAATTTTAAACAGTATAATATAAATGGCAGCATGCTTGACACTGACAAATTTTTTTTCCTCCCATCATTTTAACAGGATTGAATATTTCAGCCTTAAAAAAAATCCAGTGACCGCTGTTTATTATAGTAACCTTCTGCATTGCAAATAGACCATTGTTATATTTGTCATCTTTTTAAGTAGTTGCTAAGTTACTGTTGCTGATGGTACAGCATGGTTTGTAGTTCAAATTAGCTCTGTTAAGTGTACTCTTGCTTGCCGGTGAGAAAAATGTATAAGCTGCTGTTGTGTTCAGGCCAAATATACTAAAATTGTATGATGAAAAAGTACATTAATTCAGGTTTAATTTGGGTCAGTACTTTGTGGAAGAAGAGTAGAAGAGAAGAGAAGGCTTGATCCGGCAACAAAGACACTGTTGAGCTTGTATCTTGGCAGCTTCTTAATGGGCTGTTTGTGTTTTTCTAGCTGTCATGGAAACCAAGGCAAATGGTTCGATGGAGACCAAAAGGTATGTCATAAAGTGTGACTTTCTTTTAACTGTGTAGCATGCTAAGATCAAGTGCATTTAATCCAAACTTTTTACTACGGTTTTGATGCAGAAGATTTGTGCAGTTATCCGATTATTCAAGTGGTGATAGTACCAACAATATAAAATTAGATTAAGAAACCTGGTAAAGAGAGCTGGATTTTACCTCACCTGACACGGTTGCCTGGTCCAACTATTCTAACGCATGAGGCCAAGTCAAGCCAAGACATTGTCTTGTGACTTTGACAAGCCAGAATTATAGGCAGTGAAACGCAAACACTTCATTCTGACTCTGGAAAAAAGTATATACTATAGAGAACAAAGAATTTACTTATTTAATGTTACATTTTTTTGTTTATATTTCTGTAAGATCATTGTGCGGCTGCGAATTAGAAATCCGATTATTACCTGTGTCATATAAGCCTGGAGCTGACTGCTCAAGTGCATGTATAGTTCGTGATTGGTTTACAGACAAAATCTGATTTTCTGCCGTTATCGGATTAAACAAGTACATGTACATGCGCCCATAAATGATCTTTGTTTTATTTATGTCCATTGTTTTTCGCTTTCAGTATGGTCGTGGTATAACATGCTAGTGTTATTAACAATCTTTAAAAGTCTTGTCTTTAAAACTCCAGCTGCACTGCTGTGTCTGATCCAATTATACCAGCAAAGAACACTCTAACACCCCATCAGTGTTACTGCAGTGCTGAAAAAGATCCACCTCCCAAACATACCGCTCTAAAAAAAACAAATATCTATATTTTAGTGTGTGAGCAGTGTAGTACCTGCTCTGTTGACCAACAAAATAAATATAGCAGCTATGTAGAGGAGCAGGTGGACTACAGTCTATAATTTTAGAACTACACTGTTTATATCTATAGAAAGTGATAAAAAGAACTAGGTGTTCCTAGTAAAGTGAGTGTATATGTTCAGTCTATTTAGAATACTAGTTGTGATGCATGTAGTTCTGTGTACAGTAGAAGTAAATAAAGACTCATACACACTAATAGTTTATTATGGTACACATGGTATTCAGAAACGTACACTGGAATTACAAAAATGTATATTACTTTTCTATTTCACAGTGCGGTGGAAAATGGGCAGCTTCCTGACCCTGCTCACTGGGCGGTAGCTGATGTTGTCAATTACTTTAAAGCTACTGGATTTGAAGAGCAGGCCAATGCTTTCCAGGATCAGGTAGATTTGTTTTGTTTCATGTAGTAGTTTATCTGTATGAATTCATGTGCCACTGGTTTACAAGGATAACTGGTATGAAAAATTCACTGCATCATAATGCTGAGGAAGAAGTGAATCAGACAGACCCCATCATCTTTGCCAGCTCCTCTACGAGGTATCAGGGGCTGCTGACAAAGAGCTTGGTCTTCCCTCCCATAGACATGGTCAGATGTGTCAAAATGTTAATGAACAAAATCTAAACAAAAAAAAAAGGTCTGCAGAATTTTTTTTAAATTTAATATTCCTGAAAATCCCAGTAGATCAACTTTTTTTCTGAAGTACTCCTCTAGCACCAACACTCATGCCATGTTCACAATCACTTTAACTTCAGCAGTTCATATGGACTATGTCTAAATACACTGTGTTGCTGCCATGTGATTGGCTGATAAACGAGCCAACGAGCTTGCCTTAACGAGCAGTGAAGAGCAGAAAGTGGACCTAATAACGTGGCCGGTCAGTGTACAAATTAAGAAAATTTTAAACCACCAGAAAATTGAGAGAGTGCAGACCTAAGTACCCCATACTCTGTAGTAAGTAAGCACAACCATGTTAGGCTGGGATGCAGCAAGACTGCACCATTATACACGTTTTTTTGCATCTGTAAATATGTATGGAAGATAAATCATGCAAAAGTGTAGAATTTCAACATGATTTGAATCTAGTACTGAAATGTATCTTAAGTGAAATGACTGCTAGAGCATTTTCATTTAAAATGGTTGTCTAAGTAATATAAACATGATTTTGTTATCTTTAAAAACATTAATAAAAATTTAGACAGTAATGAATTTTGTATTTTGACTGAACTTTGAGATTGAAATTTGAGATGAACTGAAATTAGTTCATACCCTTTAAAGAGTTGGCATTAGGTTTGCCTTGTTTCATGTGACTGTATCCATTTCCCCCTGCAGGAAATCGATGGCAAATCTCTTTTGCTAATGACTCGTAATGATGTTCTGACTGGACTCTCAATAAAACTGGGCCCTGCACTAAAGATATACGAGTACCACGTGAAGCCCCTTCAGACCCAACACTTAAAGAGCAATGCCTCATAGCACTCTGGACATAACAGGACATTGGAAGACAATCACACCATGGAAGAGCAGGGTAACTGCAAACTGAAGATGAGGCTGCGTGTGCTTGCATACGTTGCTTCCGTGTGGGCAAAGAACCTACAAAATGTGAATTTATCTTTTTCAGTCTAAGTTGTTCAGGTATTGATTTGTGTTTGAATTTGAATGGTGTTATGACTGAAGTTTTTAAGGAAATACCCATTGCAAACATGTACATATGTGAAAATCTCTGTGACGGTTTGAATTTTTAAACAATTTTAATAAGAGGTCAGAGAAGACGGATGAAGGTGTCTGGCATTAAGATTATGAGCACTATCATTGGTGTTGCTAAGACACAACGCAAGACATGCATTACATTTCAGAAGTTTTATTGAAAATGTATTCCTTATTGGGCTGTACATAGAAAAATAGACTAAGGGATTTTTAAATTATTTTGCTCTTGAGTTTCCTACTTTCCTTAAATGTTGCTCACAAAAATTAGGGAATGTTTAAACATTAAATATTAGCTAATGAGATATCCCCTTATTTTTGTGAACAGTATATTTAAGTTGTGAATGGCTGTTATTATATTACAATACCAATCATGTTTTTGGTTATGAAAACTAACCATTCTAGAGTGGTTTGTGTGTTTTTAATTAAGGTTTCATTTAATTAAGATCTCTGAAGCAAAAAAGTAAAAACTAACCAGGCTGCTTTTGTGTGTGTTTTTGGGCAACTTTTTCAATGGCTTCGTTTAGATAGTAAGTTACCTTTTATTGATTTAGTTTTTACATGAGATTAACAAAATTAGGTTAGAGTTGATACAGTGTTTCTTTAATCTATATATTGACCTCGGCCCAATATGAACTATTTGAGAGAGGTCTTCTTAAAGTGTTACAATACATTGAATCCCGTCAAATGTAGTTGATTTAACCATAACCTGTAATAAACCATCAAAGTGAAGAGTAAGCGTCACAAACTTTATAACTCGTGTGGCCTGGACTTGCTGAGAATCTTGTCTAAGCTGTTGGCCATTTCACCTTTAGTTTGCCTATTTTTGCAATTGTATTGTTCCAACAGCATTATGTTGACCCAAAATACCACAATGTGTATAGAATTAAATTACAATTTCATAAAATGTAGAGATATTGCTCTGTTTTAAATACTGCATGTCATTGTTTGTCAGGTTCATTGCTCTCTCGTTTTTCTTTTTTTCTCTTAAATGGTTTTGACATTAAACAGTGTGAATTTCTATGGTTTGGTATTACAAAACTCTCCATTTCCCCTTTAATAGGATACTGTTCAAGTTGCCCAAATTTCTAATGGGATTATAAATAATTTAATGTAAATTTTATTTACGGCTAAGGTGCTAAATCTGTTGATATTCACCACCGCTCACACGCAGTTGTGTCTAATTATGTAAATAGTAAATAATTTATTTGTTTAAGCGGTGATTTTATTTGTACAAGGCAGTTATTTATTACATTTGAGTAGCCATATCGTTCTGAACCACACTGACAAATTCACGTTTTTGTTCATGCTTTTATTTATATTACTGGCCTCCTTTGAGTGGAAAAGGGTGTGTGTGTGTACATGATTTGACTTGTTACAGGTGATTAAAATGCTATTAAGGTGCCTTTCTTTGTGAATGCCCTCCTTTTTTTAATCAGCTTTACAGTTTAGCCCGAGGACTCCTGCATACAGTCCCTGTGATGTTCCCAGATGGATTATCAAGAGGTAGAAGAACCTGAAAGAAGACAAACAGCAACCCTGAATTAATGTTCAATTGACTGTGTATTTATTTGTTTTATACTGAACAAGCAATCTTAACTTTAATTTGGTGAAGTTTCAACCAAGTTTTAACCACTACCCCTTGGCTCCAGACTTTCCAGAACTTTCAGCTCACGGCACTTGTTGCAGTTGTGCCATATTTTTTGGTGATTTTACAGTTTCCCAGTGCGACTGAGTATGAGTGTATATTTATCTGCCCTGTGATGGCCAGGCTTTTTCTGCTGATAATTAAGTCCCTGGCACCTCCCAAACCTTAAGTAGATTAAGATGCTAGGGAAAGTTGTTGAGCGAGTGAATGTGCCTAATGCTCTGAATATGTTAAAGAAATCTATCTTACTTGAGGTAAATGTAAACTCTTTATTGCTGTGGTTCTCAACCTTTTGCAAGCTAGACCCCCACAAAGCTGATTTAATGCAGTTGGGGGCCTCCCCAAAAATACACAAGATCCAAGATAGCTAGTTAGACAGTCCTAGCATAATTTTATTAGAATCTTTATTATCATTATTGTCCTCATTATCATCATCGTTATTAATAGTGGTAGACAGGCCTACTATTATTACTAGGCTATTGTTATAATTACCAGTAGTACCTGACTTCTAATGTGAGTATGCAGGTATTATTATTTTTATTTTATTTATTTATTAATTTTTTGTTGTTGTTGTTATTATGAGTAGTGGTAGGCCTATTAGCATTACTAGACTATTGACTATAATTATGAGGTTGCAAGCTTTACTATTATTATTATATTACTATTATACTGCTCACAAAAAGGGATGTTTTATTTTGAAATTCCCCATATTTTTGTGAGCAGTGTTTTAGTGCTGATATTGCATGAGGGTTTCAAAATTCTGTTTTAATCGGTACATTTGAAATTAAACTGGGGTTAATTTGTTTGTTATAACAGACCAACCGCTGGCAGTTCGACATGAGAGGAATCTGACTTTCTATTGTACTAATAGCTGGTCAATCCATTATTTTTTCATGATTCGTCGATTCGGTTTGACATATGACTTGTACTATGTCTCTAGATTTAGTGACGTTTTACTAGATTGCAGTTAATGTGTAAATAAATCAAAATCTTCCTTAATCACAGCTATTCATTGTATCACTGAAAGTCAACAGACCTTTCATACAATCTTCAACAGAATTATAAACATTATCTCTCGTGAATATTTTTTAAGAAACCAACCTCATCCTTGTTGGAGAGTCCCAATTTTGTCATATCAATAGTAAAGTAGTGCTGGTTTGGCATGACGATTTCAATCTCCTCAACCTGTGAGATGTAAGAAAGTGTTGTAGATGACATGATGTAGATGTGTACTTTGTAATTAAAATCATACTGTTATCAGGGTTAGATTTTTTTTAATCAGGGTTATTGAAATGACGTTTAAAATGATCAGTCTGACTTGCCTCAGGAAGTCTTTCAAGAACAAGGACCTGTGTTTCATACAGAGTCTTCTGAACAGATGGTGAATACTCCCCTTGGACATAGGGTCCAGCAAACTTCTCAATGACTGTGTCCTTCACAGTATTCCTGCAATAACAGCACACAATATACTTCTAATCCGTTTTATTTTATTTTATTCTTACTTAATTGTTGTTATTTTTTCATTACCATGCCATGCCAAAGTCCGTATTCTGGCTTTTGTTGTAGCGCCACCGAGCATACACAGAGCTGCAGAAAAACCTGTCCTTGACCTCTGGCAGAGTTGTGTAGCGATCTTTTAGGAAGCCCTCAAAGCCTGACTGTGTAGTCTTCAGCACCTTCATATCTCGGATTCCACTGTGGATCACCGGTTTTTCTGAGAAGATGCACAGCAATGTAAAACAACAAATATCTTCATATTCCATTGTGTTAGTTAATAACAGACATTTCATAATCATTATTGAGCTTGCTTGGCACAGTCTAATAAGCCACCACCCTTTCCCCCATTCCCGACCACCCAGCCCCTGCAGTGTTAAAATTTAATTTAAATGACATTTAACTTAAAACAAAAATTACAGTTGCAAGCAGTAGAAGTCACAATCGTGAATAGGTTTCTTACCATTTCGGTACTGCTCTACCTCGCAGAAGTGCCAAGCCTCTGGAGAGAAAATGAATGCATGGGAATGTTGAACACCATTCTGCAAAATAAAGATAAACATGTCATTATAAAATGTTTGACCTTTAGTGAACGTATTTAATATGTTTCTGAGCTAGCAGCACCTTTTCCAATCTCTTCCATGGACCTTCCTCAATGTCGACCTTTGCACGTGTTACGTGCTTAAATGATGTTAGGAAATGGTTGCAGATGTCCAGGGCAAAGCCCTCAATGGTTTTGACCTGTCAGAAGACAAATCCAATATGTTAAAACACTTGATTATCATGCATGACTAAGCTGCAGAAGTTTGCCATGACTGCTTATTTCTGCTTCTTAATTCTGCTTATTTTTTCAGAATGAATGAAGATTTGTCACTGTCACTAAATACCTTATATGGGAATCAATTGATCTACTTTATGCATGAACTCAGAGTTCAGTATTGACATTCATAACAATCACTTATGCACGTTTGTGAGTATCTTAGATATTTCAATATTACACCTACTCCTTTTAGCTTGGCCAGAGCATGAACAGTGTTTTTAATGGTGTCGGTAGGGATGATGTCAGAGTTATCTCCAGTCAGGTAATCTTTCACCGAGTTTAGTGTCAGCTGCACATCTGCTTTCAATTCAATAATGTAGTGGTAGGTCCCTTCTCGCCGGATATACATAACCTTCACTTGATTCTTCCCATAGCCTGTCCGCACAAACTCCACATTCTATGGATTTCAATTGCAAAAATTTCAGAATAGAATTTTTCAGGCAAGCAAGATGACTGGTTATGTTGTATAATATATGAAAATGATGAGTTTAAACAGATCATTCTTAAAAAATGGAAATGAGAATAAACCACATACCTGGTTTGAGGAAGTCATGTTGCAGTTGATGCTTTGAGGCAGGTAGCTTTATGCTCAATTCTTTACTTGGACAGGATTTGCTGAGGACATAGGATTATATTACAGGGGGGTGGTGTCATCTGTGATAGTGTGTTTTGCAATAAGTCCAAATGGTCATGTCCATGTCCAAGGCTGAGCTGGTTTAAAATATGACATTCTGATGCTGAAACCTCCCTAAGTAAAGAAAATAACATGCTCCATGTTTAATTTTCTCTCTATAAATTGGTAAATGTCAGTGTGAGCCAAAGTATGATTCTCAGCAGTGGCTTGTGACAATTACTTAAGCCAACTTTTTTCTGTACTGACTAAATAAATGCACACGTCTGGTAGGTTTGCCTATTTTGCAGTTACACTGCCAAGTTAAACTGTTGTCATTGTGGCTATGATTGGTTAATTACTTTATAATGAAAACTAAAAAGAACAGTTCGAATTGGCATGGACTGGACAAAATTTCCGTGGGCAACATCAATTATCTGCCAGATCTCATAGATACATTTCCTGGCATCTTACTCGTTGTTCCAGGTAGTCCCACAGATATTCAAATGGATTCACATCTGATGATTTTGTGGTCCTGTCCAGTCCTGTGTCACTGCTCCTGTTTATCATGCTTATCGGATTCTTGCAGACTTGTCTACGTGAGCATTGTCATCTTGGAATATGGGGATAGGCGAATGTTATGCTCCTCAATAAGAGCAAAAGGCAAAACCTGGTTGAACAGCAGCTCAGTGTAGGCATTTTGGTTCAAATTTACTGTCACCTCAAACAGAGTTTCCACATAAAAAATAACATCAGAGAACCTTCTCCAGCTTGAAACCTACTCTGCAAGGCTTCTAGAGGTCTTTGATGAACAAGGCACCTAGCATCATTCACATACACAGAAAAACAAGATTCATCTGACCAGATGAATGGTTCATGAACGGTTCCATTTTTGTGTCTTTTTGCCTACTTTAACTGGGAAATCTGCTCATATGTTCATGGTAAGCAGTTCCCTGTGACCGGAAAGTGTGTCTTTCAGAAAGTGGTTGTGAAATGGGAAAGACCTGTGTTGACTTCTATAATAGTTATTGCCTGAAAGTGAAGTGATTTTTATTCACAACCCATGAAACACACTGTACGTCAGTTGTTTTTTAACGACAGTTCTAATGAGAATTTCCTGTGAGCTATGATTCTTGCCACAGCTGGTAGCTGCAGTAACATAAAGTTACTGCCACCTTAAATGTGCAATAAAAAAATGACTAATATTTTGTGCAGAAAGCATTAGTTCTGTTGTTGCTCTAAGTGAGGAAGTGAGAAAACTAATTTGCAAAAATGTATTAATTAATTAATCAAAAATTCCCTACACCTTCCCTCTATCTGTCATTTTGTGATACCAAATGAATGAGATCTAACAGTACCAAGACCTTATTGTTTACCTAGTGGCTGAGCAACTGGATATATGCTGAATAAACACAGATCTGGAGCTGGTCAGGGGATTGGGAAGCACATCTGAGGAGGAATAAAAACACAAATAATGTTGCATAATAATAGAGGCATTTCTGAATTTGGAATATAAAAATATCAGTTATAGGAAATAACAATATACAATTGTGGGATCATTTTAAACAGTAGATATAATACTACACTGCTCACAAAAATGAGGGGAGATTTCAAAATGAATATGAAGCAATTAAAAGAAGAAGCATTTGATTTTATTACAGCAAACAAGATCATCAGAAAAGCAAATGAAAAGTCAAAGAAAGTTGTTCAATTACGCTAATAAGATACTAACTCATTTATTGTGACTGAGTAGAAGATGACATATTCATGGTGGTGAACAGAAGCATGTCAAACTGGATGAGCGGGCCACAATTTGACTGGTCAGTAGGGTGTATGGTCTCCCAAGACTGCCAAAACACACTGACAGTGATGGGGCATTAATGGGATCAGAATGTCCAGCAGTTTTTGTGGGCTCCTCTTCATATTCATTCTACCTTAATAATCTCATGAATGTATAAGTAACCCATGCACTGATGGAATGCTTTACAAGCACCTTTGATCTGAACCTTGAACTTCTTAACATTAGATCACTCATATCTTAGTAAGTTAATATTAATAAAACTATGAATTGGAGGGCATGGCAGTCCAGTGGCATATTGGTTATTTGTGGTTCACAGTTCGAGAGATCCTTGATTTGATTCCCAGCCCAGACTCTCACCAGTAGTTTGTGACAGTTAAGAACAGTATAGACTTAGGTCATAGTCTCTCTAAGGTGTCATAGAGTGAGCATATGTGCACTGTGATTGACTGGCACCATGCCTAGGGTTAGTTCCCTTTTGCAACCTGTGCTGCTGTTTAGGCCCTGGCTTAAGCACCAAGACTTTATTTGAAAATAATTCTGATACTCTTTTAGTTTTAGTTGGTAAGCATAAAAACTTGAATACCTTTACAATAATTTTAATAACACCCAACGCCCTCTGAGAACAGCCTTCAATTCTGACCCTTCCATCTGAATGTTGCAGGAGATACTGAGACAGCAGATTGGTGAGCCTGTACTAATTGTAGCCTCAGTTGCCCGTTCTTATCTGGCCGGAGTGGCACTGGGTGTGAAACAGGCTGCAGTAGCCCATGTACTTTAAAGTTCCATGTGATGTGCTTTCAAGGATACTCTTGTGCACACCTTGGCTGTAATTAATGGTTATTTGAGTTTTTGTTACCTGTCTATCAGCTCATACCGGTCTAGCCATTCTGCTCTGGCATCAACAGTGTGAGTGGGTGTGAATGTTTGAGAGAGAGAGAGTGTGTGTGTATGTGTGTGTGTGTGTGTGTGTGTGTGTGTGTGTGTGTGTGTGTGTGTGTGTGTGTGTGTGTGTG
>JAUZST010009077.1:0-13196 GCA_034779995.1 Parotocinclus haroldoi
AAACATTTAATATGTTACATCAATTATAGCACGTCCCGTCTTGTAACATAGGGCATGTTCGATTAATCGTACCAGCCAGTTATTAGGACCAAAACAATCTTGTCCCGATGTGGTCCCATTAACCGGATTCGACTGTATATATAAACAAAAAATAGTTAAATGCTGTTTGAGGACCCTAGTACAAGGTAAACCAAGCAAGCAAAGGGATCTCAAGTACAAAAAAACGATAAAAAAGATTGCAAGATGTTGTCAGGCAGCAAAGAGAAGGAAATAACACAAACCCTGCTCAGAGAGAACTGAACTGAACACACAGTTGTGGCACAAGCATAACATGTTGGGAGTATGAGGATCAAGCTTCCTAATCAAGGATGAAGCACACTGTTTGAAGATCAAACAGAGCACACCAAGAGATACAGGTAGCGGATCCCAGATCAAACAAACAGCCCTCATATAATACATGATGCTCAAAGAGCCACAAGAACGCAAGACACAGAGGGCTCTCCCTCTCCTTCTGTCTTCTGTAGAACAATGTCACACACTGCATGAGTAGAGACGCCAGCTGCCCTCTTATGAACTGAATTTCCATTCAGCTGACAAAGCCTCTGCCAAGACAAAATGCCTCCTGGGCTCCGTAACAGCAGACGGCGCTGCGAAGGCTGACTAAGAAACCAATGCCAGGACGAAAAATAGGAAAAAAAATAAAAGGAATGAATGGATAAATGAAAGAACTCTACATGCGTACAGTGCAAACACGGTAACAAAATCTTAAATAAACGGGGACCTTTAGATTTTTCTTCTGACCAACCCCAATTCACCTTCTTTTTTACCATTTGATACTTGTAAGCAATGTTCTAATAGTTAGGGCATTACACCTGGGCAGCGGTGGTACAGTGGGTAAGACCACTGGCATATGAATATTGACCCGGAGGCTCTGCCAAAACCTGACCCCTTGGCATAGGGGACTGTGGTGGCGTAAAGTTTAAGGCACCGAAATCCTCAAATCCCATCTCTGCTAATCTGCCACTGTTGGGTCTTTGCTTAAGGCCCTTAGCCAATGATTGTAAAAGTTATAACTTGCTCTGGATAAGAGTGCCTGTTAACGACTAAAGGTTATAGAGTTATTTGAATCTGTTTTAATTGGACCTTGCATCTGCTTGTCCCACAGGTGAAGGTTTTCACAACTTCCACCACACATTTCCTTTTGACTACTCAGCCAGCGAGTTCGGAATTCGCCTCAACCCCACCACGTGCTTCATTGATTTTATGTGTTGGCTCGGTCTCGCCAGTAACCTGAAAAAAGCCACAACGGAGATGATCACGGCTCGGAAGCTAAGGACAGGTGATGGGAGCGCTTGAAAAGCCTTGTAACTCTCAGCACTACCCTTTAACACAACGATAAATGGATGGTGCAGCCTCTCTTTAAAATGTCTATAGTTCTGTTCTGTCACATAACAGTAACATACAGTATATACAAGCTAAACATTGTGGCACCTTAGAGTTAGATGGAACCTGTGGATGTTTTTAGCTGTGCGTTTCTTTACTGGGCGGATTTTTCTGGGATTATTATCCTCGTTGAAAGTTCATCGGTATTCAGTCAGCACAGGAAATATTGGCACCCCTGGTAAAATGGGTTTACAATTTGGCCATTCTATTGTAGTTCAATAACTTCATCTCACACTAAAATAGGATATGATTGAAATCTATAGGAGGAGCAAGATGTTTTGAGGACTGTCAAGGAGTTTTTCTCTATTCTGTAATCTGAGGCATTTCTGTTATATATGTCAAAAGAAAGCTGAACAAAGTCACAAATGCAGTGGATTGCCACACCGCTCAAGAGATCCCTGGTTCAATCCCAACCTCTGTATGGAGTTTGCATGTTCTCCCCATATCAGTGTGGGTGTTTGCCAGGAATGCCAGTTATCTCCCACATTCCAAAGACGTACATTAGCTCAAGTGTGAGTGCGTCAGACTGTTATCGTCATAACCTTGTTCCTGTCCCGAATACTGATCTGGAATTAAATTTAGAAAAGCCACTTTTTATGGTAGGTTACAGTTTTATTCCCTTCCATTTTTACCCCCGATGAACAATTTCCAAAAATGGAACACCAGTTAATTGGCTTTATAGAGTTGCTGTTTCAATGATGGGGGAGAAGATCCTCGCCGTATGGCTTCCCGTACCTGGGACACAGCCAGTCATGCCTGTGTGACACCCAAACAGGCTGGAAGGCACCACCAGAACATAAACCCGCGACGCTGTGGTGGTGGGGTAACTAACTGATGTTGTGTTGTCTGAGCAGCAGGTGTGACATATACTGCTCACAAAAATAAATGATATTTATTTATAATAAATCATTATTTAAATAAAATAATGAAATAGCCCCTAATGTTTTTGAGCAGTGTAGTTGAACAGGTGTGATTCCTCTCATTTATTCTGTGTGAAATGATTTAACGTCAAAGCCATTTACCAAGGGGGAGGGGCAATAATTCTGAAGCTGACTGTATAGTGCTTGGCCAAACAAATTTTAACATTTTCCAATGTATTTACATACTTTATAGTATACTCAGAGAGGATATCTTAAAACAATTTTTAAATTTGGCCTGCTAATGCCCCTGCCCAGGACAAGGTTTGGTTGATAGCCTCTCTATCTTATGATGTGTTGCTTGGTTTCACACCTAATAACCAGGTGTGCACTGACCATGCTGTTTACATGCAAAGTACTGCATGCCCCTATAAAATACAGATGAAAGCACTTGGTAATGAGGCGGGACACTTGGGGACTCAGGCACATGCTGTACACACACGATAAGATGGCGGTGGCTATGAACAAAAAGTAGCGTCTTCCAGCTTTGCTGTAAACATGACAAGTAAAAAGGGAACTGTTGAGCCTAAAATGTATTTGCTCATTTCCCCTTACCGTAAAGGTCAACATGTGTGGTGTGTGATGTTTGCTTCTTTTATTTTGCACTGAGAACACAAGACTAATGTTGACAGGTACTCACCGATTATTTTATTATGACCACCTCATTGCGCTTTTTATCAGTCCTGCTTATCATGCAGAAGCACTTACAGACTTAATCCATCTGATTCCTTACATGCTTTGTTAATCCCCTTTGCTCAGGCTTCACATCTCTGCTCTCTGACTTTACATCTACGAGGTGGGGCATTATGGCACCTGTATATAATAAAGTACAGTGAGTGGACTCTGTGTTTTAAATCTCCAGCAGCACTGTTGTGTCTGATCCATTTATTGATCCTCAGTTTCAGTGCAGTACTGAGATACTGAATAGTACCTGATCTGTGCTGGTCCTGTGGATGTCCTGACCATTAGAGAACAGAGTAAACGGGACGAACAATGTATGAAGGAAAACAGATGGACTACAATCTGTAACAACAAAGTGCTTGTATATTGATGGCAGAGGTGATCATAATTGACAATGAGTGTCCATTGTAAAACATTAAAGTACATGTTGTGAGGCAAATGTTATCCTTGCACTTTTATGATGGAACAACCATCCAATTGATGATTTTAACTGCCAACTTACAAACAAAGTATTTTTTTTACCTAAAGCTAGAGTTTTTACACTCTCTTTCATTCCATCTGATCTTAGTGGAAGAACGCAGGAACTTAACAGGGTTATTCTCTGTGGCAAGTCCAGAAGCTATTTGCCAAAAGATGGAACATTTGCTAGTTCTGGGAAATTGTTCCAAAATAATCGAACAAATTAAGCTAAGTTAATTAAAATTCAGTCCACAATATAAAAGCCGCTTTGTGGTAATGGTGTGATGATGTAGCTTTTCCGGGTTCATGATGCTAACCCAGTGGCTAAAAGCTTATACAACTGGTTAGCAACATTACCCTGCAGCTCCTTGGAGTTAAAGAAGCAAACGTTGGACACCAAACATGTCTTGAGTAATGAGTAAATCTGTGTAAAATTGAGTTTTCACCAAACTGTTACTTTAATCTGACTTTATAATCCGTAACAGGGTTTGCCTTAAATTTGCTGCTTTTGTAGTTTAAAGCTATCCACGCACTTTTTTTTGACAATTATTTCCAAATACTAACTCGAAAATTTGCACTTTAGCTACTTGCGCTCAAGTTTATACAAACAAATCATATGGGTGCTCATGTAAAGATCATTTAAAACTGATTGCAACTGCGCCCATTCACCATTTGCAAACATTATAATAATGCCTAGCTTACTAGTTCCCTGTAACAGACAAAGATGTAATTAAACAGTCTATTTGAGTCCATGTGAGCCATTTTTATACAAGAAATATTATATTAGCGTTGTATTCGCATTTTATGGCTCTGTCCAGATGTTATGTATCTCCTATATGATTTTTCTTCAAGCGTCGCTTACAGGAATGCGCCGTTTAACGACCACATCACGTTCTGTGAAAAAGGACGTTGATTGGACTTTACCATAGTCTTTTTATGATACTTTAATGTAAATATAATGGGTATTCTTTTTTTACAGAAAACTACCTGCAAACGTAAATGATAGATTTAGAAACGCCACAATCTAATTATAGAAATGAATGTACAGTAATGTACTGTCTCAACCCTGTCTAGGGGAAGAAAATAATAGGAGAGACCTGATAGTTTTGCCAAAAATGTATTGACAGACAGTATTAAAAACAGCTCGAAAGATCAGCCAGATGAAGCAGCGTCAATGTGAACCAGTTCATATAGTTATAGATCACGGAGAAATCGTTAAATCAAACGTGAGTTGATCTGTTAGTCGTTAAACAGCGCATACCTGTACATAAAAATTGAAAGTGGAAATGGGCACATGAAGACACAGAAACTGCCAGCATTACTTCCTATTGATTGTAACACGATCAGTAGGGCGGCTCGTGTAAGACTTTTAATGTATAGATGCTCGTTATGGCGTTCATGTTTTTCTCTGTACATTTATTGCTCTGTATATGTCACTGCATGCAAATATCCTTGTCTGTAACAACTGCTATGAAAATGAAGTTACTACATATTCCTGGAAAATGGTTGTTTTCTTGGCATATATTTTGAAACATTTGTACTGCAGCACTGCTAGTCTCCAGTTCATTTGGGTGCACAATTACATTAGTATACAATTACTGGCTGCAGCCCATCTGTTGCTATGCACGATTTATCAGGCCAGTCCGCTCTGTCTGCCAGCAAAAACATACTCAACACAAGTCAACTAGTAACGACATATTGTTTAGATGACGGGCTATTTTCAGCACAGTAGTGACTGCGACAATTTAATAGCAAAGCGGGGATACAGGTAAGGATATGGAGCATAACCTGGAATTCAACTGGTGCAGGCCCAGGTACAGTCTGGACAGGGTGCCAGTACAATGTAGAGTCCTAAACGGGACTTTAATCCAGGCCCTCAGAAACTGCCAGGTTCAGCAGCTGGCTCTTGTCACTAAACAACAAGTGTGTCCACTGACATCATGACATGAATTTGTGGGTTTTTCACCTGGGCCTTCATAGATTGCATTTCCATGGCTAAAAAGTTGCAAGACTGAGATGAAGATGTGCACGACTTATGTGCAAAATTAGATTTGAGCACTACAGTGTAGAAGACTTTTTTTTTCTTTTACTATTTGCCAATCCACACGTGACGGGCTGAGGTGTAACGATATGCAAATTACAAACAAATTACGCTTGTTTTTGTGCAATTACTAATTACTAATTACCCACCTCACAGCAAGAAGGTCCCGGGTTCAATCTCAGGGTGGCGCAGCCTGAATTATTGCTGTGAGGAGTCTGCATGTCCGCCCCGTGTCTGCATGGGTAACCTCCATCAATCCAAAGACATGTTTTAGGTTAGCTGTTTACACTAAATTGGCATCGACTTGAGTGTATTTATGTGACCAGTCTTGCACATCCTTGTGTGTGTTGCTGAAATGACCACTGGTGCCAATAGTGACATTAAATAAACCAAATTAACAAACCAAATGGATACATACTGGTCATGTAATGCTCACGAGGGGTAATTTATGATGTAATAGTATTGATTATTGTGATAATTCAGGTGACGATGCACGGAGAGGACAACGCAGTTTTGATCTTCTAAATAAAAACATCAGGTATTAATTATTCATTTATCTTTTTCTTTATCAGTCACACAAACATTGCAGTGAGTGAGTGTGCCAAGCTCGCCCATCTGCTGAGCCTGAAATGTGTGTCTGTATTTGTGGGTTAACAGCACAATCGCATATGTAGGTTATGCTCCGATTCAGAACGGCTGCATGCTGCACTTTTTTTTAACTGCTGGCTATATAGTTCAGTAAACCGGTCCATAGTGACCCTCTCTGTGACTGTACCTTGATAATTGATGTATATGTAGCACCTCCCGAGACGTGATCTGTGGTCAAGTCGCGTGTCTCACTTGATATTGTGTGTTCTCATCGCAAATAAAGGAGCTATTAACAGTGCAGTCATCCATTGGGATTGGGCATTGTAAGCCTGACAGTACATGACCTGCCTGCGACCTTGCCTACCGTGTATTGCTGATGCCTCAAGTGATCCCTCTTGGCTGCGTTATCTTTTGGTTCTCTCGTTTCTGCTACACTTAGCACAACTGTTTCTGATTACAGACTCTGTGATCTTAACATTCCCAACAACATATTCGGTTTTCTGTCTAACCCGTGTCAGCCATCATACCTTTACCCAGACTATATCGGAGACTTGAGTGTTGAGTTGAAGGCAACCAGACTTCTTGGTTCTTGAAGACATTTCACCTCTTATTCAAAAGGCTTCTATAGTTCTGGATGCTGGTTAAACACTTGGGACTCCCAATTCGATTCCAGCACTGAAAAAGGCTTTCGGCTGACTGAGAATGTCATGGCGTCAAATCAGGTACCTGGCGTAAGTAACATCCAGTGACTTTATTATATTATCCATAATATTGTTTCCTTTCCTTTATTTAGTTTCATTTTAGTCCCGTTTTATTTATTGTATTTTCTTGTCATTATGTTCTCTCTATTATGCTAGAAAGTCTTCCTTCTAAAAATGTAGTCATCTTTTAATTTATCTTATTAGCTCCCGTATACAAGTGTGCGCTTTTTAACATGCATTGACTCAATGCCTGTTTGCTTAAGATTAAGATTGTTATATATGACATCTGAAGCACCCAAGGAAGTTCGGTGCTTTTTTGACCCCTTTTCCTCCAAAGGTATTGACTAGTATTTAGGGATTTTTTTTCTTGCCTCGATCACCCTAGACTTGCTCAGCTTTATGCTGCGAGCCAAGACACTTGTAAATATGATTTGAGACAGTGCTCTGTTTTAAGAAGCACTATAGAAATAAATCTGACTTGAATATAGTGTGTGCAAAGAAGAGGTATTGAAAACCGCTGTTTTTGCCCAAGGCCATGGCTGCGCAGTCATGCAGATTTACGCTTGAATTTCATTACTGCTTTAAAGTCACTGAAGAAATGCATGTTTCAAATGTAAATACTTAACTCTCTGAAAGTATAATTCACATTTTAATTCACTGTGTTTCTGTCACTTTGTGCAGCATGGGGCTGAAAGATGAGCCCTATGCTCGGCGAATTCTCATTAAATGCAGCCATGCTGAGAATGTTCAAGCAGGCAATGAAACATTATCTGAGAACTCCTTGTAAATTGCCACAAATGATTACAAGATCATTGTGTACCTTAGAACAAATCTGATGGTGTGTGAGAATATGTTATAGAAACAACATCTGGTGCTTGTAGAGAGTGAGAAAAGAATATTAGCCTCTCAAAAATAAAGAGTGCAAAAGCTACCTGTAACTGTTTACCCAGATACCAAAAATGCATTTATTCATATATTCATCATTCTCCTATATTCATTCATTTAATGATGCAGTGTATGAAATATGGTGGCCACCAACCACAGACGCACCAATCCATCGTAGGACACATGGATGCACAGTCACACTGGGACTGCAACTGGTCTAATTACTGATCCGAAATAAAGATACTGAACCGCACCTTTCACAAAGATGGCACTAGTGCACATGATATTTTGTATAAACAACTTGAGAGTACCACACCAGTAATGAGCAAAGCTACAATTTAAGACCTTTTGTTGAGGCTGAATTTCTTTCTCTGAAATAGCATGCCAAGTTTTGTGATTCAGTGATTCAAAGCATTTGCCTCACAAGTATTAAAACTTGGCTGGTAATATAGATTTTTTTTCTTGTCAATAAGTGATCATTAAGCTCGTACTAACAGAGGCCACAACGAAAACATCTTTGATGGGGTGTTATAAACAACCAGTGATTTATAATAATTTACATATGAACTCTTGAGTTACATATTGACAACTGCTTACGAGATATTGTTCCTTTGAAAAGCCGACCAGTCATCGTAAAGAGAAGTCGTTCATCGAGTAAATAAAAAAGCGTACTCTCAATTAAAGAGTGAGATGTTCTGTGCAAAATTATTATTATACAGCCAGCAATCCATTTTAGTAAAGTAAAAGTAAAAGTCATGCGTGGCTCAGAGTGACACGTTTAAAGACTTAGGACTAGAAAGATGCCACAGGGCCACCCAAATATCTGTCTTGGTATTATTATTATTATTATTATTATTATTATTATTATTATTATATGTAAAAATGAAGCATGCATATGAGTAAAGAAACGTGTTTAAGTTAAAAGATCGAATAAAACCGTTGATCATAAGCACCCATGCAAGTGGATTGCATGCCCATTGGTTTTCTGTTCTTTCCTCAGCATTGGGAAATGTGTCTGAATGCTTGACCGTGGTAATAGCTCATGCTGTACAGTACAGGTGAGATAGAAGATCAATGTGACCAAATCTTGCGTGCCTTGTGTGTTTAAAAAAAAAACAGGTGGGTCTGTTTGAAAGCTACACTCTCTTTCTTTTATTTCCATATCTGTTTTACTCGTGTGAGCTTATTTTAATCAAGAACCTCCTTGCTCGCAGCCGATAATGGTCTATTAGCACCACAGAGACAGCACTGAGAGCCGGTTCTTCATCAAATGAAGAAAAGACGAGGATTACAAACCGAACGACACTGCACTGCTCACAAGGTACACACGTTTCAGACTATACAAACCAGAAACAGTCTTGTGTATTTGGATTAAGATAACAAAAGCTAACATAGCCTCCATAATGGAATCCGGAAACCAAAACTACATGTGTTTCTTAGCTTTGTGGGCTAATAAACAGAACTGCATTAAGGTCTCTGTTATATTCTTAATGTTGTATTTTTCGTGTGATGATAATAAATGCGGTGTGTAAGTCTAACAAAGAAAGCTTTAATGTTTGTGGAGAGTCGAATGAATTAAGGCATTGCAGAAAACCATAAATAAGATTTCGATGTATTGATGAAAAGGAAATTATACAGACCTAATCCTAATACAACCCTACGTCGAGAAATATTATACATCCCTAAATCAGGGATTAATGATGATCCAAAACGTGTTATACCCTAAAACCCTAAAAAGGGATACACTGAAATTAGCGTCATATTAAATTTTAGATGATGTAGATCTGGACTATTGACCATGACATCCAGGGTTCAACATTTCCAAGTTGCCAGTGATGGACCCTTGAGAAAAGTCGGCATCCCTACGTTATTGTGGATTGTAGCTTGTAAGAATGTGTAACTTGTACATTGAGTCTGCTGAAGGCTATATATGCAAATATGAATTATGCATGATATATTATTATATATTGTAAATCATCAAGGAGAACGAAATTCTACATGTATCTAAACCAATATAATATAACTAATATATATGATTCTTGTTAAGAATCATGTGCCAACAGGAAAACATTATGCACCCATAAACTGCGGCTCAGAGGTGAACTGAAAAACACACTCCTAAATCAGAGATGGATCAGTAGGAAAAGTGAAAACAAGGATCCTTGGAATTTGAACACGTCTTTATTTGACCAGTTCAACAATGAACGGTTTGTTTGAAATTTGAAAACAGAAATTTCAACTTTTAAAATATTTAAAACCTATAAGTGTATGGAGGGGCCTCAAGGTGTATCAGAGGTTCCTCTGTATGTTCTTCTCATGTAGCCCTCAAAAAGAGGGGGTGTTGTGAGCTGTCCAGGGGGTAGGTGCTGAATTCAATGCAGTTTTTTAATTTGTGGTGGGTTGTTTGATACAAGTCACAAAGAAGCAAAAGCTGAACAGATGAGTCTGAGTGAGCAAAACTTGATTTTCCAGATTGATCCTACTGAAAAAAAAGAGAATCTCTTGAGGTTTCTTCATTAGTGCTTTTGTTCTGTATCTTATAACAAAAAGCTAAATATATATATATATATATATATATATATATATATATATATGTTCGTATAAGACTCATATGTGTAAGATGTCAGAACGTTATGTTTCACTGTTTTCTCCAGGAAACGCTTAATCAGAAGACATGAGGAGGTGCAGCCCTTGGACGTTTCTCCCAATCATGTTTTCGTTCTTCACAGCTGCAGGCTTGTGGGTTGTGTGAGTAGACCATTTTAGTTGCTTTAGTTGCTCAGAGTTGCAGCCTACAGATTTTATGATTAGTGCTATATCTGATTTCACATTTAAGTAAATTGCACTACCACTTTTCCTCCCTGCATGGTGGAAATCACTAGTGCATTGCACTTGAGTAGGAAAGTCGCAGTCCTTGCAACTGTCACACTTAACCTTACACGTTCATCTAAGTATGATGATGAATTGTAATTGAATTGAAATGAGATATTTTGTCATGTCAAAAAACAGGTATTTCATAGCAGTAGAAGATGAAAAGATCACTCCACTCAGTGCGGAATATAAGTAAGTACTAGTTTGTTTTGGATCTGCTATATTTAAACCAGTCATTTCATATTACAGTGTTACGCAAGTGCTTCAAACACATATGTTTTTAACACAGGAGATCAGTGTCCAAGTCCCCTCCATATATCAGGTACAAGTGAATAACACCCTCTAAAAATTATATGTTGTTTTCAATCATTTCTAAATGCAAAACCAAATGCAATATCTCGTGTTAATATATTTCAGCATTGCAGGCGATGCTCCTCCAGCCAGCTGTGTTTTTAGCCAAGTCATGAACATGGCAGCTTTTGTTGGTAGGGTTACTTCTTTGAGATTACATATTTTATATTTTTTATAGTTTTGTAGGGTAGAATGATGCTAAACATGCTTGTGAATAACGAATGCAGTGCAGTTCGGTCCAGTCCAGTCTGCCAGTGGTGTGAGAATGTTGTTTAAGCTGAAATGGAAAGAAATCAATTAGAGAAATGATGAACATATGATAAATGACTGTTATTCTAAGTGAAAAGCTGTTCTCTCTCTCTCTCTCTCCCTTCTCTCTATCACTCTTTCTCTCACTGTCTCTCTCCCTACTGATCTATATACACACACACGGCCACTTTATTAGGAACGCCTTCCTTGCTTCTCAGGAAAAAAAAAAAATTACTGTGAAATTTCAAAGTAGAACCATGAAGTGGCAGAATTACCATCAAATATTCATAGTAGATATGTTAACTTTAAGGTCAAACTTTGAATGTTTACAGTAATACTGTCAAGAAATGTACAGTTTTTTTTCCTGGGTTGTGTCATAGATTCAACAATGTGCTGGAATTATTCCTCAGAAAGATTCTGGTCCATTATGAGATAGGGTCAAACGGTTGCTGCAGATTTTGGCCGGGTTACAATTGTTATAAGAAAAGGAATTATAGATATGTCACTTTGGCTGAGCCATGCAAGATTTCAGAATCGAAGCACCCAGGCAAAATCTTGAGTGTCTTGAGTTATATTTTATCTCATTGATTGGTCTGTGATAATTTCATTTACAATAACTCCTTTAGTTGTAAGTGTTCTACTGTTAAGCAACATATACAGTTGAGACAGTAGAGAAAATGCAAAACAGTAAAATGTGTATATTTTCTGACTTTTATTCTACACATGCTTAATGTGTAGTGGTTCTTTTATGGACAGTTAAGACTTAAGTGGCATTTCTGAATGCAAATCTGTGTGTATATCGGTTGATGAATGATGGTTCTTGATGCAGTGCCGTCTAAGGGGATCGGTGATCGTCGGTGTTCAGTTTAGGCTTGTGCCCTTGCCCTTTACATTCTGAAATTCCTCATGATTTCTTGAATCGTTTTTCTGTAGTAGCAAATGAAATGGAGTTGATCAGACAAAACATGAAATATCCTGGGTTTATACTGTCTACAGTAACATAAAAGTCACGGAAAAACGTTGCTCGATGTTGATCGTCTTCTTTTTCCATACTGTCCAGCTTTTCTGCTCTGTACTTTGCGTTCTGATTCTAATATTGTTGTTTATGTGCAACTCATTTGTGTTCATGCTGCCACTCAAGTTAGAAAATCAGCACAGAAAAATGAACACAGTCTGCCTGGGCTGCAGCCTAGACCAAAAGTATGACACGCTTACCGGTTTTCAGATATGCCTACAGTAATATTAAAACTGTTCCTCATTTTTACTCTGCCAGGCTTCATCCTTGGGGTCCTCCGATACTTGCAGCTGAAGCCAAGAGTGCACAAACCCTGGCTCAACATCGGCAGTCTGGTGGCACTGTCCTTGGCCTGCTTTGGCATGACTTTGGTTGGAAATTTCCAGGTATAGAATTCATTACCACCTGTTTCACTGTTGCTTTAAATAATGAATGTAAGTGCTTGGATGTGCTGCTGTGAAGTCGTAACTTGTTTACTATTATCCAGCTGTCAAATGATGAGGAGCTGCACAACATTGGAACATCCATGACCTTTGGTCTGGGCACATTATTCTGCTGGGTTCAGTCATTCATAACCCTAAAGGTTAACTTAAGGAATGAAGGCAGACGAGCTGGCATTCCTCGCTTCATACTGTCAGGGGCAGTGACCTCCTGCATGCTGCTTTGTATCCTTCCCACGACTGGTACGCCTTCGTCATTCTCTCTCTCTCTCACACACACACACACACACACACACACAAAACCCATACATGACTAAATTTATTTGGACTTTGGATCGTCACATAATTAATTTTCAATAGACGACATGTTATTTTTATTTATATGCAGCATGCAGTCTCATCATAAAATGCTATTTATTTTATAGTCAATCAATTTTCAATGACAAATAACTATTTTGGGATTGTGGTAGCCTAGCGCTTAAGGTACTGGACTCTGGACCAGAAGGTCCAGGGTTCAAATCCCACCTCTGCCAAGCTGCCACAGTTGGGTCCTTG
>JAUZST010009078.1:0-13196 GCA_034779995.1 Parotocinclus haroldoi
ACTCTCTCTTTCACACACTCTCTCTCTCACACACACACACACACTCTCTCTCTCACACACACACACTCTCTCTCTCTCTCTCACACACACTTTCTCTCTCTCACAGTTTCTCTCTCTCTCTCTCTCACAGTTTCTCTCTCTCTCTCTCACACTTTCTCTCTCTCTCACTCACTCCACTCACTCTCACTCTCTCTCTCTCTCTCTCTCTCTCTCTCTCTCTATATATATATATATATATTAGGGGTGTACTTGATTTTTAAAAAATCTAATTAAATAGAAGCTTTGTTGAAATTTATATATATGAGAGAGAGAGAGAGAGAGAGAGAGAGAGACAGACATACTTATACATGAACTTATTTATAGATAGATGGATAGATAGATAGATGGATAGATAGATAATTATTCTCTGCCTCTTTTTATCCTCAGGAAACCAGAGATTTCGGACTCAGCCACAGTTCTGGAGGCTTTTAAGTTCATCGAGAGTGCAGCAGCTGAGTTCAGTGATGAGGATGAAGATGAAGACAGTGAAGGAAGGGAAAAGACTATCATTGACTTGGCAACAGTGCGTTTCTACCAAACACACACACACACACACACACACATTTAGGGCTGCCCTATGATTTGATTTCCTCAGCTATGACTAGGGAAATCATGACGTCACAACTCTCCCTCTTTGTCTTTCTGTCTGGTAGATGATGAGGAAGAAGGCATCCCCGTCTCCCTCCTCCTCCTCGTCCTCCTCCACCCCCTCTTTAGCTGAACTGAGTGATGACCCAGACACTGAGGAGGCTCTCAAGGGGTTTGATTTCCTGACCAGCGGTGAGGACATGGAGGGCTTGTCAGAATCTCTAGGGACCGGAGACACTCCTGACTGGGGTAAGTCTACCGTAATGGGAGCTACACCGCTACACCTACATCCACACGGTCAGCCATTGTGGGTTTAGTCCTGTTTTTCCTGTGTTTTTTTGCTTTAAGTGAGCGCCCAAGCAATATGAAATGTCATCTCTTATGAAATTATATCTCTTTAGACTCTTAATTAAGCATTCCTGGTTTGCAGACTACACACACACACAGCAAACATTGTGATAATGGCAGCAGTTACGTTACTTGTCCACACATCAAACTAAACGTTTTATTGATTATAATATTTATGAATTAAATTCATTGCTGTCCACTTAAACCCATGCAGGCCTCCTTTCCTTTCTCACGTGTGATCCGAGTCTATTGACTAGTATTTCTTGTTGTATGATACCTGTGAGGTTTCTACTGACTGGAGCGGTTAATGACTGTACAGCCTACAGAAGATCATCTTACCCTGTCAATGTCCTTTCCTTTCGTCAGATCACACACTCATGAACACATGAAAATGTTCAAAAGTCACAGGACATGTCGTGTGCTGCGTCGTGGACTTTTCCCAAAGGAAGATCACGGCGTTTCTTCTCGTCCACCGTCCCGGTCTCTCTGAATTTGTTTAAGAGGGATGCAACAGTGCTGTGTGAGATTGGAGATCTTGCTGGGTGTCGCTTGTTGAAGTCTGTAGCTATGATACGGCATCAGAATCATCAGTTCTTTTGAACTTTCTGTGTTGATAAGTTTTAAACCGAATCAAATTTGATTGCTGCAGTTGATTCCTGGGACAAATCTGGTCTTCTTTGATACGTTACTTCTCCACCTTTGCATTGGAAGAACTCCCTTGGTCCAATATGGCAGCTTTTAAGATGGCAACCATGTACCAGACGTAGCCTAAAATATAGGCCCCCTCACCCATTACATGCTGGGGTATTCAGATAAGCCATTTCCCTTTTGTTGCTGAAATAGAGAGGGTGTCTTGTGTCTTTTGACTCGCCCCGTATTTCCAGCCGTATTCACACATTGTAACCCTCAACTTCAAAGTGAGGGTAACATTTTTAAAAATCTGATAAATGTGCTCTGTTTGGGCCACCACTCACACCTGGAGGATATTGATCAGGGAAGCTTCCAAGAGGCCAAGGTGACATAAAAGGGACTTGTGGGGGTGGTGGGGGGTAGCCTAGCGGTTAAGGTACTGGACCTGAAGGTCCAGGGTTCAAATCCTGCTTCTGGGGGCTGCCTGACAGCAAGAAGGTCTTGAGTTCAATCCCAGAATGGAGCGGCCGGGGTCCTTTCTGTGTGGAGTCTGCATGTCCTCCCCGTGTCTGCGTGGGTTTACTCCGGGTACTCCGGTTTATTCCCACAGTCCAAAGACATGCGTGTTAGGTTAATCGGTGTCTCTAAATTGGCATTGACTTATGTGCGTGTGTCTTTGACGACAGGCGATGCGACACGTCGGTCAGAGTATTCTCTCGTCGCGTCTTTGTGGCTATGAGCAGACCCCGCATCCAGCCGCGAGGAAAGAAGAAGACCGTTTCTTATTGTTTAGAATATTTGCACAGTAATTTTAAGGCCTGTTTAGTGTTGGCTAATGAGCTCTCAGCGACAGAAGGTAAACTAATAAGCTGCTCCTCATCTTGCTGCTTGCTGGCCACTCATTTTTGAGATAAAGTGTCTGTTCATCTGAAGGCTTCTGGTTTAAAGGTGCGCCTAATGCAGATCAGGCCTCAGCTCAGGGGGTCTGTGTTCAGAGACTGAACACTGAATACTGTCTCCGTCCTGTCCCTCCGTCCTGTCCCCCCTCCCCCAATGTAGAGAAGGAGCAGAACGCCACATCCGAAGCCTGGGAGGTGGACCAGAGTCTGATCTCCAAACTCAAGGAGCAATACAGGAAGGAGCGCAAGGGCAAAAAGGGGGTAAAGAGTAAGTTTGGCCAGGTCTTTACTTCTTCCTGTGACCAGCCATTGGCTTTACTCAGACGTGAACGGATCCATTCAGCTGATCTTCCTCACGCTTTGTGTTTGTGACATCTTCACTTTGCTCTTTTCTTTGTGTGAGAAAGAAGCTGCATTTTTAATGCGATTTCTCTGTGGAGACTCTCTCCCTTATCCGTCTTTAAACTTTTGTCGTTTCTACAGTCCCAGTTTCCCCAGCACACATTCTTTATTTCTGTTTTTTTTCATATCTCTGTTTTGCTATTTCTTTTACTGCGTTTTTCTAATAGTTTGGGTTTTGTTTGCACGTTTGTTCGTTTTTTTTTTCAGGTATTTTCCTGTTTTTTTCTCTATGCACTTCTTTTCTTAATCTTATCTTTTTTTGGGGATTCATTTTTGTCTTCTTTCTTATGTCTTTCTCTTTAATACATGTTCTCTTTTCCGTTGTCTTTTTTTTTTTTTCCCCCCTCGTGTTTGTTTCAAGAACTTTTTCTTACTCTTTCTTTCTTTCGTTTGTCTCCTGCATAGCTGCAGCTTTACTTCAATCTTTTCTTCTCTTGTTTTTCTTCCTCTCAGGATCCAGCCCTGCATCGCTTCATCTCATTTTCTCCCTCTTTTTCTTGTTCTTATCCAAGTTTGCCTTTCATTTTCTGTTTTCTTTTACCCTTCACCTATAAGGGGAATTTTAAATGAAGTATTTCTCCACATCAGGCAAAATGAATCTATGTCCGTCCCCTTTTTCTGTTTCGCTCTTGACTTTATTCTTGTTTAAATTCTTGCACTATGCTTTCGTGCTTTAATTCTTTCGACTCACTCTTTGAGATCGAAGGTTGATCATATAGGATTAATCGCGTCTAAAAGTCTCTCTTGATTTATGCAAAAGTGCCGTGTTCCCTCACCTCCCTTTTTTTGGGTATGCAGGACCGAACAGGTCTAAGCTACAGGACATGCTGGCTAATCTGAGAGATGCAGAGGATCTTCCTTCCATGCAGCCCCCGGTCGCACCGCCTGCCAGACCCAGCCTCCCCCGACTCGGCGAGCACGATCTGGGCCATGCTGACGAAGGTGTGATGCTCCAGGATTAGCTCCATATTCACACTCAAACACACACGTGCACGCACACACACATTATCGCACCGATTAACAGTTCAGATTTCTTACAAGCTTGTGTGTGTGTGTGTGTGTGTGTTTCAGTGGAAGCTCTTACGTTCCCCCCCTCCACTGGAAAATCGTTTATAATGGGGGCAGATGAGGCTCTGGAGAACGAGCTTGGACTGGGAGAGCTTGCTGGTCTTACTGTCGCCAACGAAGCTGACAGCCTGGCTTATGATGTACGTAACACTTTCCTGTATTGGGCATATTCAAAAACGAAAACATCATTTGAATAGCAAATGATCTGCAGTCTGTACCGGGAACTCGTCAGTCCCACCTGTTTTATAGTTTGGACTGTAAAACCATGGCAGAAATAGAATAATGAAGAACAAATGCATCTGTCGTTGAAGTTGGTTCACTTTAGTGTAAAATCTGGTTTAGTTCACATGCTGTCTAGCCATTAGATTTATGTCGTTTATTACGACTGTACAGACTTACAGTCCTAGCAATTGTGGATTATGGGGTTTGCAAAAGGACCCAGCAATCGCTGCTTGGCAGAGGTGGGATTTAAACTGGACCTTTTATCCGTTTTATCAGTCCCATTTACCATCCTAGCAAGTTTGCCTGGGAGTGTGATTTTGATTTTGAAACAGCCTTTACTCTTGGCTTTCTCAGCCCAGACTATAATACAGGTAGCTTTAATGTAGCACAACTAGAATAGAAATAGAATAATAGAACAGAATAAAAAAAGAAAAGCATTTCTGTGGAATTGTGGATGGTCAGCTTTCAAGTTTGAATAAACAATTAACTTGTGCTTTTCCCTTTTTCTGTGATAATGCAGTTCATTTTTTTTCCTGACTTGTCAGGAAACTTGACTTGACATCCAGGCCTCCCACGGAGGACGGGTTCCTTTTTGAATCTTGGCCCTCCCATGGTTTCTTCCTTGTACTTTCAGGGTTTTTTTCCTTGCCACTGTCGCCCTAGGCTTGCTCAATTTGGGATTGGCCTTTAAGGATAATATACGATTGTAAAGCCACTTTAAGACAATATAGAAATCAATTTTGACTTTGACATGTGAATTTGATTTGTAACTGATAATGGATAATAATATCAATTATAATTGTAGTAATGACGATGATAAAACCGATGATGAAACAGCCTCTTTTGGTGACGTGTGGAGTAACACTGATTTAAAAAATATGTTCACAGCACTAATATCCACTTATTTTACCTCTTCCAAATGTAGATTTAAAATCGAACTCATTCATTGGGTGTAAAGAGTCTTCATTTTATTTTCGAAGCAAATTGCCCTGATATGTACCGACATCCCACAGCTAACACCGTCAGTCATTTGCTTCCTCTTAGATCACCAACAACCAAGACGCTTTGAGGAAGACGTGGAATCCTAAGTTTACTCTCAGAAGCCATTTTGATTCAATCCGCAGCCTGACCTTCCACCCACTGGAGCCGGTGCTGGTCACGGCTTCGGAGGATCACACACTAAAGCTGTGGAACCTACAGAAAACTCCTCCAGCCAAAAAGTACAGCCTGCTTTCTGATTATGAACCCGATTCTGTTACTGTATGAGGTAGATTAGTATTGTATACTGTAACCTCGCTCTCTGTGTTCAGGTGTGCTGCGGTCGATGTAGAACCTATTTACACATTCAGAGCTCACAGGTGAGTCAGTCTGCATTTAAAAAGCATTTGAACACATCGAATTGCGTGGTGCTTTTGGCTCTTAAACCAGTTTGTTGTCGAGTGTTGTGCCATCGGTCTCATGGGAAACGACGTAGCAATGGCTAAGGACTTCTTTCAGAACCAAGGACGTCACCGGGTCAAATCCGCAGCTTTGTATAAAGTGTACTTTATGTACTGATGTACTCTATTCAACTGCTGTAAGACAAAGAATTGACAAATGGTTCAGTGCTGTGTGGAAATGCTTAATTTCTCGAAATAAATAAATACAGGTAGTAAATAAGTAGTTATAGGTACTCCCGGCTATATGAAGGCCCGCCTAATAATACTGTATATATCGAATTTACGATGGGAATCTGATAATAACCATAAACACACATTCAGGAGAAGCCGTGCTCTGAATTTTGAATTTTTCCAGGCTGGAGATACACAGTAACAGCACTGTGCTACAGTTTTAGGATAAATTTCGACTTACAAAGGGAAGGGAAAACGGGGTACTACTTAAACAGTAACGCGCTGCTCTTTATTATAGGGGTGCGGTTCTGTGTGTCGTCATGAGCAGCAACGGAGAACAGTGCTTCAGTGGAGGGGTGGACGGAACCATTCAGAGCTGGAACACTCCCTGTCCCAACGTTGACCCCTACGATTCCTATGGTATGTTCCATTCTGGGCAAAATGTGACAGGCATGTGACTTTGTGAAAATGTAAGTGGGTTCAATCCCAGGGCGGGGCGGCCTGGGTCCTGTCTGCGTGGGTTTACTCCGGGTACTCCGGTTTCCTCCCACAGTCCAAAGACATGCGTGTTAGGTTAATTGGCGTCTCTAAATTGTCATTGCCTCGTGTATGTAAAACAGCCCAGTCGGGTAACTGGAAACAGCTGCACGCCGGTCCCAAGCCCGGAGAAATGGGGAGGGGTGGAGAAAGCAACGGCAAACTCCACTATCCTGCCGAAATCCTTCATGGATCACATCGATGAAAGACAGAAACGTGTGGAGATCGATGAGCCATCAAGTGACCGAGAGTCAGCCGCGACTGTCCGGCTAATCCAAATCCAAATATCACATATTATAGTGAGATTATTTGCTGCTTGTAAAGTAAAATCAATTGTTCTTTAGTTCATGTAATCCCATTATCTGATTGCTTAAGTGCATGTAAGGTTGTGGATCTGATTCCTGACAAAATCAGACTTTCTGAAGTTATCGGATTATTAAGGTTACTTAGGTACACTTATTGTTGCCTGTAAACGGCACGTTTAATGATGATTAATGTTTAAGATTAATGTAAACATTGGCCTTTTGTGCTTACTGAAGTAACGTTTATTACCGGTAACTCATCTTTTACTAAAGTGTAATCGTCCTTCATTCAGCACAGCATAAACGTAAACAGCTCTGTGAGTAACAGGCTTCCACAACAAACCCCAGGTTATCAACCGCTGTGGCTTTGTAGCGATTGTGAAGCATTAACTTTCCAAAACATCTCATCGGTCGACGTTATCTAGCATTTATACTATTGATCTGTTATCTCTTAGTAAGAAGTGTAGAATTAGCAGCTGTGGTTTTGGAACGAAGCCCATTGTTGCTTGGAAAAGAACAGAACAGGATGTTCCCACTTAGAGGGGTGCTCTGTGGTTTTACTCTGTTTGTGATGCACTTGTTTGCTGTTTAGTTGGAAACAGCGACGATGTCGGTCAGTGGCGGTGGAGTGGTGGGGTTTTATCGTGATAGTGTTCATGTGGCCGTGCTCATCTGTTTTGTTAAACGGATTCATCCTTCCTCCTGCAGACGTTTAACCTTGAATAAGACCGGACGTTCTGTCTACCACAAGGTGCCCTGCTGCAGCCGCTTCAAGAGTTGTCTTTTTATCGTAAGTCCTACATTACTACCCAATCACCAGGCTGTTACTCTGTTTCAGAGCGGTTCATTTGAACATGTTGTCAATTCTTTTTGCTGATATAAAGCCAGCTTCTTTATGTTTGCCGTTTTGTTCTGTGTGTGTGTGTGTGTGTGTGTGTGTGTGTGCTTTGTTCCTCCTCGGTGTCCTGACCCTTTCTTTCTGCCTGTGGTAGGCTTTTAGGCAGGGCTGGTACAGCTGGCTGTCCTTCCTGTCCTCACTGCAGCTGTGGCAGATGGCTCTGAAGAGAGTGAGCGGCCGCTTTGGGACAGGTGTCCTCTCGTACTTTGTGTTCCTCAGGACTCTTTTCTTCTTTAATGTTTTCCTCTTCCTGGTGACGGGACTCTTCCTGGTGGTCCCGCAAGCCATACGGCCTCCCACGCCGGCCAAGCCAGCAGACACGGATTACGGCCTTGAGCTGCTCACTGGGACGGTAAGAACCACGTCTCGGTCAAGTTTAATTCTTCTTGTGCTGTTTGGGTTAAATAAATGAACCTGTTTAGTGGAGGTGTTATGAAAAGACGAGTGAGTGTTTAAGATCTGTCACCTGTTTTTTTAATTTTTTTTTTTTATTCGGAGTTATTTGCTGAGCGGATCAGATTTGCAGGTAGCTGCCTCGTTAGGTTTATAAGAGCTGTATTTCCTGAGAACATAATGACTTGAGTCATAAATGACATGACTCAACACACAGGAAATGCTACTAGCATTTCCCTTTCTGTTTTCTTTCCAACCCATCACTGGAAAATGACTACGTGGGGAAAAGAAATGTAGTCAGAACATGCTGCTGATGATGTATTTAAGTGTAACACAGGGGAACTCGGGAACCCATAATGAGTCCAACTATCTGGACGGATCGGTGCTGGGAACTGAGAACGGGATTAAGCAACTGTCAGTGAACCCAAAGTTGTACCAGTGATTGAGAACTGGACGAAAAACAGGTGCCAGTGAACTCAATATTGGACTTAATGGTGCTCATAAATGACTATTAAAAGTCCTGGTAAGTGAGAACTGTACCAGATTGGGACAGTATATGGAGCTGAACCTCGTTCGTCAGTGCCCTGCTTCTTGCAGACTTGCATTTTGGACAAGTGGCACCATAAAGCCCAGTTCTGGCTCATTGGGACCCATGAGGAGTTGAGTTCTGTCCAAATTGTTGCGCTCTGTATAGTTTCCGGTCTCTTTGTGTATTTAGTGGATTACTGTTATTTGCTCTCCTTGGGGCGGGGTCTGGACCTGTGCTTATCATGGGAGGGGACCAGAAGTGCCACTGCATTACAGTCAGTTTGTAGAGCACAACCTTACCAGTGTGAATTTGTGGGTTAAAGAACTACATAGATGGTCTTAATTTTCACTACGATTCATACTATTTAACTCTTATCCACCTGTGTCTTTCTCACCCACTCACTCAGGGTTATTTTAAGGACTCGCTGTTGTACTATGGCTACTACAGTAATTACACCCTGATGAAGGCATGCAGCCCTGCTGGGAACCAGTCTTCCTGTGGATCTCAGCTGTCCTATAACATGCCTCTGGCCTATTTCTTTACAATCGGCATGGCCTTCTTCTTTACCTGCATCATCCTCGTTTACAGGTGAGTGAGGCAGGCTCTAAGGCAATAGTTGCATATAGAACAAGGCCACGGATCTGGAACGCTTTCCTGACTTGTCACTAAACATTTACACTCCCTCACTCACTTTCCACAACCCAAGGACAGGAAAGGAGTGCCAGGCGACCACAGGGCACACGTGCCCACGCACGCGCACAGGAACACTTTAGGAACAATAGCTCGGAATGCACTTCTTTGGAAAGTGGAATTGGGTTTTTTGCCATTGTGATGTTTATAAGACAGATTTGTGCTTCCATTTATAATTCGGACATTAAAGCGATTAGACGTCGATTCCTGTATAACAATTCCTAGCTGACTGATGTTTGTGCCGGTGTTTGCAGCATGTCAAAGTCGTTTGGACAGAGTTTCCGTGTTGACCGTTCCAAAGGCCTGCTGGCCGTGAAAGTCTTCTGCTCTTGGGATTTTAAAGTGAGCAAGAAATCCTCAGTTAAGCTGCAATCTGAGAATATCTACACTCAGATCAGGGTAAGGAACACGCCTTTTTAAATAACGGACACACATGAAGTTTGCAAAAGTCCTGGTTTTAGCTATTGCAGGGTGAGTCAAAAGTCACAGGACACCCTTTTATTTCAGAAGCAAAAGGGAAAATGGCATCTCTGAATACTCCAGCAAGTAATGGCTAAGGCTAAGGTTAGGATATGACCGGAACATGGGCACCATCTTGAAATTCGCCATGTTGGATCAAGGACAAGTTTTTCCAGTGGGGAAAGTGGTCATGTAGCAGAGCAGAATTGTCTCAGAAATCGATTGCCACCATCAGGTTTACAATACTACAATACTCTAGTGGTTCAAAAGTTATCAACACAGAAATTGAGGATTTGTTGGAAGACGGAACTGATGATTTTCACACCATCAGTTTCACACAACACTGTTACGTCCCTCATAGCCAAATTCAAATAAACAGCGACACGAAACCTCAGCAGTGGCTCTGGCAGCTTTTGGGAAAAGTTCACGAAGCAGCACGCGACGCGTCCTGTGACTTTTGACTCACCCTGTACTGTCCGGAATGGTCGTTTTGGAAGGGGAACAGGGTAAAAAAGGTTAAGACATGCTAAAGCACACAAAGATTGGAATGACAATCAGTGAAAAAGGGGATTGGGGAATGACAAGTTTGAAATTATTGTTATATGGGGTCATGATCCCATTGCTAAATCAATAAATCGAATAAAGGGCTAAGACTTTTGTACAGCTGTAAGTATTCTACCATTAAAAGTGACTGTTCTATGAAATATATGCATATATTTAACTACAGCTTCCTGTCTCTCACTCTGTATGATGTCTGTAGGAGCTTGTGGCAGAAGTTAATTGTAAGAAGGTGAAGACTACGTGCCTGCAGCGTGCTTCCACGGTGTCCATCCAGCTACTGGCTTGGGTGATATGTATCGGCAGTACTGTAGTTAGTTCCCTCGCTGTGTACTATTTCTCAGGGTACATGCACAAGGTGAGAAACACACACACTCAGCTGCTTACAGTGACACACCTATAGATCACTGCACTAACAAAAAGTGATATACGGTGTTCCCTCGCCACTTAGCGGTTCACCTTTCGCGGACTCGGTTCTTCACGGGTTTTCGAAAAATATTAATGGGAATTTTAATATTAATGGAGTTTTTATCTGCGGTGTTGTGTTCGCAGTTTGTGGAAGTTTCATTATAGACTGAATTCATTCAAGCCCTACGATGCCACCAAAGCGTTCTGCAAGTTCTACGACTAAAATAGTGTAGAAATACTAAAATATAGCGTCCCTACTTTGCGGATTTTCGTTTATCGCCATTATTAATTATGGCGTAACCCCCGCCATAAACGAAGGAACGCTGTATACATGTACATATGAGCCAAAACATAATTATTTTGACATGTCCAGACGACTTGGTCAAAGCAAGGCATGGGAGAAGCCGCCAGGCAGCAGCGGTATTTACATCTGGTGGATGAATGGCGACAGGGCGTTGGACAGCCAAGCCTCACTGACTACTGTAGACTGAACAAGACAGAAATGTGTAATTGTTTCAGAGGAATGTGTCACGACAAAGTGCAGGGCCCTCTGCCAAGAATGGAAGGTTGCCAGGTCTGTGTACTCCTGTTTTGTGTGAGTCGTTTACCCGGGAATTTGATGGCACCAGGATGCAACGTTACAAGAAGACAAACCAGTGTAGTGTGTGTCATGCTCTTCTTAATGTTCTGCTGGGAAACCCTGCGTCCAGGCTCGTGTAGCTACCTAAACATGGTAGCAGATGATTTTTGGCTTATCTGTGTATAGATCTGTATCCGTTTTCCTGACGTTTGTTTCTTATAATCTGCAGGATTTTGCCAAGTTAGAATCTACAAAGAGTTACCTTCTAAATGAGGCCAGCCTGCTGGCTCTTCCAGTGGTCGTGTCGTCCATTAACCTCCTCCTACCTGCATTCTTTAACGTGGTGGCCTGGATGGAGGAATACGACTCACTCAGCATTCGTAATTACGTCGCTATCTTCAGGTAGTCCTCTACTTTACCATCCAGCTAAACAAACTTCTTACTCTTTGTTAGTCTCAGATGCACCCTGTTGTACTCCTCTTATCAGAGCCAGTGCCAACGGGATTTGAACCCGGACCCTTCTGCTCTTTTGAGCAGCTGAGTCTTGTTATCGAGCCACTGAAGCTGCTTATGTAAATTAAGCTGGCAATAATTGTTACAAACCTGTTAAGGCGTAATGTCTGCTGTGCTTACACTCAGTAAGTCCTGCATGAATTCGTAACAGTGAACAGTGTGCCTGTTATATTTATTTATTTATTTGAACAACATTGTTGTGTGTGTGCGCGTGTGTGTTTGTAAATGAGAGTAGCAAGACTAAGCAATGGCAATGAAAGTAGAGACACAGTAAACAGGTGTCGGTGTCATGCATCAGAAGACTTGCTTTGATTAACGGAAATCCAGCACAGCTGTTAATAGGAGCCTGAAGAGTCTGTACGATACTATTGGGCAAAATTTGGAGATGAAGAGACACAGCATAGACCTGTCAGAAGGTCATGACGTGACGCATATCAAACCTGTTAAGGGTTTGCTATGTAAGAGTTAAACGTAAAGGCACATCGGAGTATAAATGCTGTATGAACTGACACAGCAGTATGTCAGATATTCACAGTATGTTTTGTGTACTGGTAACAAGGGTCAATATGAAAACCTTTGTTAAGGATGCAGGAGTAAAGCTGGAACTTAACTGGAAAAGGTAACTGTGGTATGATAGAGTCATGAGTAATTAAAAACATTTTTTTTAAATGTTTCTTTTATTTTAAGGAACCTGATGCTCAAAGTGAGCGTACTCGGAGTGCTGTGTTATCATTGGCTGGGCCGAGTGGCGTCGGACCCGAAGGACTTGCCAGTAAGAATTATTCCTCATACTCTATTTGTACATTTTACCAGAAAGCTAGCCCAGACTTGTTACCCGTTTTAAATGTGTTGTGGGGGATATTTTAAACATAGGCGTCTCTGGCAAAGCAAAGCTCCTGTGTTACCCTCGTCTGGGTCACAGCCTTATGTAGGCTGAGGCAGTCCGTGGCAATCCAACGTATCCAAGCTATATTGGATTTCCTACCTGCTTATCAACTGTCCAAATCCAAACATATCACAACATAACAAACCCACGCCAAAATAAATTAGCTAAATTGTGCTGATACGGCTTAAAATTTAACAAACGCACGATTTGCTCACAAAATGCCAATGCTAATGCGTTTCCAAACTTTGAAAGGTTATTTTTATCCCATCTCTTGCCCTGTTTCCCTGCGGGGTTGGGGTGGGGCAGTTTGTGGCTTATATAACAGGATGTTTGTATTAACTGTTAAAAGTCCAGAAAAAAAAACGACAAAGTGGAGACGAAAAGTGCAGATTTGTTAGATAATAGAGCAGAATACTGAAAGAATTAGAGAGAACCTGCTTTTATATTGTGTTGTAATAACTATAAACACCATAATGTATGGGAAAGACAGAGTGACCATAATGCAAATCCTTTGATAGGACAGTCATAAAAACTTTAATTCTGAGAGCCTGACTCACTTCTGTGTGTGTGTGTGTGTGTGTGTGTGTGTGTGTGTGTGTGTGTGTGTGTGTGTGTGTGTGTGTGCGCGCGTGTGTGT
>JAUZST010009079.1:0-13195 GCA_034779995.1 Parotocinclus haroldoi
CAACTTGGGATTGGCCTTTTAGATAATTGTATTACTGTAAAGCTGCTTTGAGACGATGCTACATTGTAAAAAGCGCTTATAGAAATAAAATTGAACTGAATTGAATTGAATTGAATGTTTGTGTGTGTGTGTGGATGTGTGTGTTTTTTGTGTGTATGTGTGTGTCTAAAGTTGTACCTCAAAATTATTACATTTGATTTACTTTTTTAATCTACAATATATTCATTGTTTATGATTTATTATTTATTATGGTGTTCCGGTGGCTCAGTGGTCTAAGACATGGGCACAGCATAGGTACTGAGGGAGGGGAGCCCTGCCTCTGTTACAGTACACACTGGGATTACAGTTGCACTTTACACCATGTGAATCCTTTGAATAGTTGCTGAAGTTCTAGTTCAGATGGAAGGCGTCGCGGTTAGAGTGCTTAAAAAGCATACCGGCCTTTCTGATACAAGTCATGGTTCTGCTAATATTCGGTCTGTTTCAGTCTCCCAAAAAGGCCAAGAAGAAGGAATCGGCCAGCTCCAATGTCTTCACTATGTTTGAGCAGTCCCAGATACAAGAGTTTAAGGAGGTGAGAGATTTATCCGTTTCTCTGTGTTTAGTAACCAATATAAATGATATTCAAGCGGTGGTTTCGTTCTGATGGATTGATTGCTGCAAATATCTGCAGGCCTTCACCATTATGGACCAGAACAGAGATGGGTTCATCGACAAAAATGACCTCCGAGACACTTTTGCCGCTGTGGGTAAGAGGTAGCAATTCTCTAAAAATGCGCTATAATTTAACCAACTAGACAATAGGGCGGCGCGGTGGCTCACAGCAAAAAGGTCCTGGGTTCAATCCCAGGGCGGAGCAGCCTGGGTTCTCCCCGTGTATGTGTGGGTTTACTCCGGGTACTCCGGGTTTCCTTGCGCAGTCCAAAAGACATGCGTGTTAGGTTCATTGGTGTCTCTGAAGTGCCTTAGTGTGTGACTGTCTATGCGTGTGTGTGACTGTCTATGCGTGTGTGTGAGTGCCTTACGACGGATTGACGCCCCGTCTCGGGTTGTTCCTGCCCTTGCACCCAGAGTTGCCGGGTGGGCACTGGCTGTTGTCCATGTGTTTTTGGGTATCTTAGCAGCATTTGCTTCAGTGTACAGGTATGAGCTAATACGGTCACACCAGCTGACACATTTGGGTTTATATAATGTCTACAATTAGGGCTGTGTGTGAAATAATCAAAATATAATTTACTTTTTATTTACTGTGCAATTAGGTGAGCTGAGAAAGCTAAGTTTTCTAAGGTTGTGCTTCTGGAGGTTCCTACACTATAACCGGTACTGACTGGAGATCTAAACCTTGTGCTTGCAGGTCGTCTAAATGTAGGCAACGATGAGTTGGACGACATGATAAAGGAAGCACCTGGTGCTATCAACTTCACCGTGTTCCTCAGCATGTTTGGAGAAAAGCTGAAAGGTTCGACCATAACGAAATCCCCATAAACAGTTGTCTTTATTTGAATCATGCATTACCGACGCAAAGCTCGTGTTTCTCAGGCACTGACCCAGAGGAGAGTATTCTGAACGCCTTCAAGATCTTTGATCCAGAAGGAACCGGGGTTCTGAAGGGAGACGAGTGAGTGTTTTATGCTCAGTGTTTTGGAGCTGTGGCTTTTCCATGCACTACTAGACTGCGGACTGTGGTAGCCTAGCGGTTAAGGTACCTTAAGGTACCCCTGACCCTGATGGTCCAGGGTAAAAATCCGACCTCTGCCAAGCTGCTGCAGTTGGGTTCTTAAGCAAGGCCCTTGACCAACCAAATGTAAATGTATAGACTGTATCCAGGGAATTCTGGGAGAGGCTTGAGCTGTCAGATGCAAGCACGACTGACTGTGTCTGAGGGAGGACATGCCAGTCTGTAGATCATCATCCAGCACCGTAACAGCAATTCCTATACAACAGAGCAATGGCCTGGCATCCCATACGGATCCTGCTTATGTCCGCTACCCGTCAACCTGAGCACAAAAAATGGCTAAAATGTTCAAAAGTATTCATATTTTAGACTGGAATTAGTGAAAAAAAAACATGAGCCAGATGTTCTGTTAGTTCTTACTGTTTGTCAGTAAAGTCATAATTCAAACAATGTGTATATTATTGTTGACCCAAAAATGTCGCTGTTTGCTTTTAACAGGATTAAATATTACCTGATGTCTCAAGCAGACAAATTCACGGAAAATGAGGTGAGAAATATTTCAATCATGGCATAAAGGGAAAAGCTCAGTAGGATATATTAATACACACACACACGTGTATATATATATATATATATATATAGTCACAGATTTCACACACTATAGATCAAGGCTCTGAGAAGAAAAACCTACGAAATCGAAAAAAAGGGTTCCCATGGCAGCCTGTGCAGTAATCTGATGTCTGGCATCCCCTGGCCCCCATTTTGACTTACTGATGGCTCCTGTGATTACAATAATCCATCTTCCTGACACATCTCCCAACCCCCCAAAAAAGAAGGTAGATGTAGAAGGGGGAGAGAAAGTGAGAAACGTTGCTTGGTCTTGCTTTGGTTCCCCTGTGTCCGGTAGATGAGCTGCCACACTGCGTTGGCAGGGTAATGTGCTCTCAGGGGCCGGCAGGGGCCCGTGGGCGACACTCTTGATCAGCCATGTGGGTAAGCCCAGGAGACACGCGCTCACGCTCTTGATCAAACAGTACACCGCTCGTGCTCCCTCAGGGACACACCAGCGACGCGAATTCGGCTGATGAGAGAGAAAAAGGGAAGTAGAAAACATAGTGAAGGATGCCCAGGATGGTGGGGGTGGGAAGAATATAAAGTGCCCTTTATAGCTTCGTATGCTTTATGGATTCAGTAACTTTCCCAAGTTTTCGAGATTTATAATCTGGGAATCATTCGGTCACAATCTTCGCCCATTCTCTTTCATTTTGTGCATTTCGTTTTTCAAGGAGGCTTCGCTCTGCAATATCACCTTACAGGATATCTCTGGTTTGCACGTGCTCCCCAGATATGGCACTTCAGTTTGATCCCATGTTTCAAATACACAGTCTGTACTTTTTACCATCCGGGCAACCTGGACTGGTTAAGTGGGGATGACGATGAATGAACGAAGTGTTCAAAATGTTCATGATTGAGAATCGGCGAGTCACTGAATCGTTTATGGTTTGACTCTTCATGCAGGTGAACCAGATGTTTCAGATGTTCCCCCTGGATGTTGCTGGTAACCTCGATTACAAGAATTTGTGCTATGTGATCACACACGGAGAGGATAAAGAGCAGGAGTAACTAGAACCCAGCACTTTTATTTCCTCACCCTTATCATCGTCATCATCATTGTGTGTGTGTGTGTGTGTGTGTGTGTGTGTGTGTGTGTTCTGGTTGCTCTGTTATATTTTCCTCATCTGTCACTCTGCTGATGAATTAAGACTGTTTGGGTAAATATTCTGTGTCCATAGTTACTTCAATTTCAATGTCATTTAGTTCTAAATAAAGCTGTAATACAATGTTTCTGAATGAATGCTTTATATTTCCTCCATTATTAAGAAAGTGCAGGAACTCTGAAGGGAAATAACAATTTTGCAATTTTCTTTTCTTTTTTTAATATTCATATTTTTTACCATGTCAGGATAAAGTAGTGAAATATCTCTCATTTAGGGTGGCTCGGGGCTCGGTCAGTAGCACCACCACCTCACAGCAAGAAGGTGCCAGGTTCAATCCCAGGATGAAGTGGCCTGGGTCCTTTCTGTGTGGAGTCTGCATGACCTCCCCGTGTCTACGTGGGTTTACTCCGGTACTCCGGTTTCCTCCCACAGTCCAAAGACATGTGTGTTAGGTTTATCGGTGTCTTGTTGTGTGCTTGTTTGTGTGCCCTACGATGGACTGGCGTCCTGTCTAAGCTTGTTTCCCGCTCTTGTGCCCAAAGTTGCAGGGTGGGCTGGCCCGCGACCCCATGCGGATTAAAAGGAAGATAACGAATAAATTTATCGTAATTATAAGATAAAAGACAAATATCTGAGACATGGTAAAATTTTGTATGACACAAGGTTTTGCTGGCATTTAGAGTAAAGCAATTTATGAGCTTAGTCTACAATCAACATGAGGTATTAACTGCCATGGATCTCAGGGAATGAAGGATCCCCCATTGAGACAAACACAGCTATGAAGACCCATCATTGCACCTGGGCCTAGATGGGTTATGAACCAGGATGACTTAATTGTCTGTTGGCCTCAAGGGGTGCAGTAAGGGCCCTTGTGGGTCCAAGAAGGCAAGGTGTGGTCATACAATAGCAGCTTGTGGTTACCAAATATCAAGGGTCCACTTCATCACTAGTCATTCAGTCCCATGTCTTGTTTCAGTAGTTTGTCTTTCTGTCAGAGCTCCAGAGGTGAATCTCCAGAGCTTCAAACCTTAATTCAATGAGATGAGTAAGTTTAAATATTTGTTAGATATTTTCCTTTCTTTTGTCTGTAGTTAAAACATTAACGGTTTGATGCAATTCTCAATCACACTGCGTCAAATTACGTATACATATTGATAAATGCAATTAATAACCACTGGGTGGCGTTGCAGCTGCATACAAAATCAATGCCGTAAACGCAGTACATTTCGTAGTCCTTACGTTTAAATACAGTAAATTAAATAAGCAAGCTTTCAAATCAAAGTTCACACAAAGAGAATTCATCACTTTATAGCAGGTACAACTCTGCCCTCTTTATTCACCTATTTCTTTTTTTACTGAACGGTTCTGAGAGACCTCATGTTTAATATTTAATCCCATGCACCAGGTGCCTGTTTAAAATGAGACCTGGCCTTCTGAGAGTAGTAGTGGTAGAAGAGAGGGCGAGGGAGGAGGAAGCAGGACTCTGGGAAAGAGAGACACAGGAACCACAGAGACATGGGGAAGATGGAACTCACATTGGCGAAGTCGTCAGCAGAAGACTTGCAATTAATACAGTTTTACAATCCAGGCAATTGTGGGTTAAAGGCCTTGCTTAGGGACCCAGCTGTGACAGAGGTGGGAACCCTGGACCTTCTGTTCCATAGTCCAGTACCTTAACCCATAGGCCCACAGATCCCACATGTATGTACTGTAACAATTGCTTCTAGCAATTGCAACAAAGCAGTTACACAAAATGTCCTTGCTTCTTGTTCTGCAAAGGCGGAACGTATAACAAGGCAAGAATGGTCCACTAAAGAGAAATGGGATTGGTGAAAAGAATATTAAGACTGAACCACTTCTTAATTATCTGAAAGTTGCTCCCCCCATCACTATCCAATTGAACTACTTCCCCTCAAAGCTTGGAGCTACGAGTGACGATCAAGAACAGAAGTCGTTCGGTTGCTTGATGTTGTGCAGGCCATAGCTCAACTGGATTGGCCTTAACCTGGTCCATGGTCACTCCTTTACCACTAACGAAAAAAATCACTGAATGTCTTACTCTCGCCGTAAGACATTCAAACATATCCGGCACATTTCAAAGTTCAACCGGCATTACTGTGAATTTTTTTATCCGCATTGCCAGAGCCATCCACGGGCTACTGAGTGTCATGATGATGCCAGCAGCTGCTGTTTCCTTGATCGTTTTGATAGCAATCTGCTGTTTAGCCCAGGGCAAGTATTGGAAGCACATTGGAACGGCCTTATCCATGTTAATTGTGAGTCAGATTCCACTTTAACATTAACATCTAGGCCACTTTGTGAGTCTTTGTCCTCCAATGATTCCTTCCGTCCTGTCCTTGATACTGTCGTCCTAGGCTTGCTCAATTTGGGACTGGCCTTATAAGATGATTTGAGACAACGAGCCATCATCAAAAATGCTACATAAATCTATTTGACTTTGACCTTGAGAAACATTCATTCATTCATTCATGATCTTCTCCTTAATCCACACGGGGGGATCAACCCTAGATGG
Organism: Parotocinclus haroldoi; assembly: GCA_034779995.1. Taxonomy (NCBI): domain Eukaryota; kingdom Metazoa; phylum Chordata; class Actinopteri; order Siluriformes; family Loricariidae; genus Parotocinclus; species Parotocinclus haroldoi. Next base: position 5,927 of record JAUZST010009079.1, read on the forward strand.
GGAGAGAATCTATCGTAGGGCATACACACACACAAACACACATACACACACAGTTACACACTAAGGGCCACTTTAGAGACACCAATGAACTCAACATGCATGTCTTTGAACTCCGGAAGGAAACCCGGAGCAAACCCACACAGACACGGAGAGGACATTCAGACTCCACACAGAAAGGAACCAGGCTGCTCCACTCTGGGATTGAACCCGGGACCTTCTTGCTGTGAGGCAGCGGTTCCGCCCACCATACTGCCCCTTTGAGAAACAATCCTCTGTAAACAATCAATGCCTGTAAACAATTCCAGCAGGTCCCGGGTTCAATCCCAGAGTGGAGCGGCCTGTGTCCTTTCTGGAGTCTGAATGTCCACCCCGTGTATGTGTGGGTTTACTCCTGGTACTCTGGTTTCCTCCCACGGTTCAAAAGACGTGGGTGTTAGGTAAATGTCTTTAAATTGTCATTGATTTGTTTATGTGCATGTATGACTAGTCTTGAGATGAACTTGTGTACGGAACCTTGTGTGTGTTGCTGGATGGCCACTGATGCCAATAAGCGACGTTCAAGAAGCCAAAACAACAAACAAACATAGGTTAGTTATTAAATACCAATTCTGTTAACCGATCACTATTCATTCTGTTCCTTTAAGAGTGTCAATGTTGTTAGACTGCAACTCGTGCAGAACAATCATTGGGTAGATATAGACGTGATCATTGCTGCCGCCCGATTGGTTAATCTGTTCAGTCAGGTGAATTTCGATTTCTGATTGGGCAAGGGGCGGGAGATGAGGAGAGAGCGGGAAATTATGGAAAACAAACGGAAGCTCGAGCGAGTTTTAGAATTTGAAACGAACAAGTGAGTTAGGAGTTTAAATAAAGTTGATGTTCTCGGTGTAATAACGGGTCGAATGTGGAATGTTCCAGATAAGCGTTGGACAATTTAATAGCGTCGAACTGCGGGTTTTTGGAAACGTTTGGTGACCGTTGTTTACCGCACGTGCATGTGGCTGTTGGTTCAGCATCATTGGGAAGAGGACGCGAGACATTTCCTTATCGTCAAGCAGGCCTGCAACGTTTTTATACTTTGTGTGTGTGTGTGTGTGTGTGTGTGTGCGCGCGCGCGCGCTCGCGCGAGAGTGGGTGTTCAGCACAGACTAATTTGTGTCATTAAACTAATACAAAGTAAGACTTTGAATTAAGTCAAATTGATTTCTTTTTACATCCCTGCATTGTGTCAAAGCAGCTTTACAATGTTAGACTGTGTATCTTAAAAGGCCAATCCCAAACGGAGTAAACCTAGGGCGACAGTGGCAAGGAAAAACTCCCTGAATATAGAAGGAAGAAACATTGGGAGGACCAAGACTCAAAAAGGAGCTGACCTCCTTGGATGGCCTAGATATTAGTGGAATAATAAATATAATTTAAATAAATAATACAATTCAAAATAAATAAAGAAATAGATAACAGTATGGTTGATGGCCAGCCTGTGTAAACCGTCAGCTGCCTCTTGGATGTGAGGCGTAGGACTACTCTACCTGCTGGATCCCCAGATCTGCCGTCCTGGACCCGGTTCTAATCGAAGTTTTTCACGGGGCACATCCTCTCTAGCCAGTAAGTCTACCCTTAGGACGTGGGTAAGGGTAAGTTGTGCGCCCTGTTGTTTCAATGTGTGCTAGTGTTTTCGTGCTTTGCTTTGCGGATTGTCGTATCTGATGGCAGCTTTGCCGGTTCCTTGCTGCAAAGTAAACCACTCTGTTTGAACTGGATTTCCTGCTCTCGTGTGCAACGCTGCACATTGGTTCAAAATCACAGAGGCTCCGCCTCCGTCCGCTGTAAACAAAAGGTTTGTGCTTGTCTGGTGATGGGTTGCCTGGTGTACTCAAAATGTGCTCTTTCTGGTAAGGCTGGTGATAAGCACAGCAAATTTTCCAATTGATGCTTTTTCTAGCAGCCCTATTAGGAAATGTAATTATTGAACTTCTCAACTGGCATGTTTGTTTTTGTCTTTATACTTTAATCTGTGTTGGGAAACACCCTTACACAAAGCTAATGCATCTGTTTGTGTTCCTCGTGTGATGATAATAATTATGAATTAACTTGTATTTTAGTGATGTAGCATACAAGCAGTGGCACTAATTTACTATATTATAAATCAATAATTGATTATTATTTACATTATTTGTCATTTCCCAGCTTAGTTTTAGAACGTACTGTGTGTTGGAGTCAATTCCTGACATCCACATGGACTTGATTTGGTTTGCGTTTAGTAAACGCTCGAATAAACGGATCAAAGTCAAATGTAAAGTTACGTTGTGTAACGTTAATGCAGTGCAGTTGGGACTTGGACGTTCAATTATTATATTTTAATTACGTTTATCTCCTTAGACAAATCTCGTTTATATAAAAAGAACAGATAGATTAAGATAATTATACACTTGATATTTCTTAACCACTCTAAGAAGAAATGAATTGCATTGTAATCTTGCGTATTCACTTACATTTATGGCAGCAGATATGAGCTATTGAGTGATAGAAGTTCTAGTTAGCCTACTGCTATATTTACTAGACTGTCAGACCAACATGTGTACAATTCCAAAATCAGACAAAGTTGGGACAGTATGGAAAAATGAACTTCATTCTATTTAACAAACATTCTACATAATAAACATTAATTCTTGCATTTTGGCCCTGCAACATGTTCTAGAAAAAACAGTTGGGTCGGTAAAGAAATGACTGCTTTGTAACGTTGCCATTCCTTCACAACAGTAGGGGGTCATTGTCGTCGCACTTTACGTTTCCAAATTCTCCACACATGCCTTTTCGCAATGTGTGGCAGCATGTGGTTTTGCATTGTCTTGTCGGAAAATGCGTAGACATCCCTAGAAAAGATGCTCTAAAATGTCAGCGTACCTTTCTGCACTAATGCTACCATCAAATAAGTCTGAATGACCTTTACCAAGGACACCGTGACCGACCCATCTTATATTATCCTAAAAAGCCAATCCGAAATTGAGTAAGCCTAGGCGACAGTGGAAAGGAAAATCTCCCTGAATAATGAAGGAAGAAACCTTGGGAGGACCAAGACTCAAAAAGGGAGCCGTCCTCCATGGGTGGCCTAGATGTTAATATAATAATTAAATTGTAGTAAATAGTAAAATTAAGTAAATAATACAGTTTAAATCAATAAAAAAAAGTCAAAACAATAACCAAATAGATTAAAGTTAGAGTCCTCAGCGGTCCATTGGCTCAGAGTTGTTGTTTGTTTGTGTGACCCAATTCCAAAACCGGCTTCCAAACGATCTTTAACCAGACCTGCCATTTAAGAACCTGTTCCTGTTTTGAACGAAAAGGGGGTTAAGGTGTGGCCCGGCACAAAACGTACACACATTATCCAACTATTTATGCGAGCACATTGTGCAACGTGTCAGATTTTCACACCTCTGCCTCTGAACTAGGCTAGGTTAACAGCCGAATGAAGGATTTGACTCTGCAACAGCTTGTATTGCAAATGCCCAGTTTCAACAAACTGTAAAAGGAAAATTGAAAGATGTGAGACGGTCAAGACTTGGGGCATTCCTAAAATCAGTCTGTCAGTTTTCACTCTGCGTTTTCTTGTAGTGCAGTTTTGACTAACACAAGGTGTTATACGTTACCGACCAAAAGCATTAGCTGATGATACAGTGACCATACAAACGTGTTTTTTTATGTAAGGTACTTAATTGGTGGTTAATTAGGTGTTAATTAGTATATAATTGGTGGCACCTCAGTGCTCACGGAGGCACGGAAGCACTTTCTGTGCTTTTGAGAAATCTGCTTACTGGAAAATGTTAAAAATCGCAGAAGAATGAGGCGTTGTCCCCTGAGGAGCGGCTCTTTGTGAGAAGCATGTAATTATTGGTAATAATCGCAATCATCTAAATTCTCATCCGTACATTTGGTTCAGTACACATCAGGAATCTAGATACCAGAACAACAAGAATGAAGCCAAACCAGATCAAACCCTGATCGCTTTTACACAAAACACGCGCCTTTGTGGATTTGTGCTGATCACAGTACGGTCTGGACAGATCTGATAGGTGACCTTGTTCTGCTGATTTATTCTCCCCCCAGTCTCACTCCCTTTCTTAGACAAACACACACACACACACACACACACACACATACATACATATATATATATATATACACACACACACATGCGCAGACACATACATGAGCACAAAAACATATACACATGTATGTACACAAACACACATATCCAAAGACATCCACCCCCCTCCCACACACATATTCAAATGTTACGCGCGCGCACACACACACACACACACACACACACACACACACCCTACAATGGACTGTGCAGTGAGAAACAGTACTTGGTAAAGCAGCATGACCTAATTTGAGTAAAATACAATCACAATCAGATGTATTTTAAATTATGAAATACTATAGGGTTCTATTACCACTTATATGGGAGATTTAAAAGCAACTGATAAGAACCGGTTAAAAAGCATATTTTTTATATATATATATATAATTCTCACTTTAAACCATATTTCACGAGTTTTTAAATTGCCCTGCAGCAGCTTCACCAGATTCAAAGATCTGGATGCAATGTATCGTCTTTGCCATCAAACCCAACCTGCTAATTGTTAAGTATGGTGGAGGATCCACAAAGGTACAAGAAGGATCTGGTGGAAATCTGGATCTTGTTCACTGTGAGACAAATGACCTCCCCCAAAATCCTTCTGCATTACGCTTTAAAGTGCGAATGCTTGTGCTCCTAATATCTAAACCATTCACCAGGCGAAAAATACGTTATCCCACCACCACAGGGACCCAGGTTTGAGTCCGGTTTGAGCGAACTGTTACTGCGTAACAGCTGAATTAAAGCAATTATTAAGGCATCACAGGGTAAAACGTTCATGCATTAATGCACGGAGAATCTTAAATACCTTGTTTTTACTGGTTTGTAACTCCATAAAGCACATAAACAGATAATTTGATTTGCCATTAGTGTTAGAACGTATGACTGACCATCAGTGTTTCTCCCCCTGGGGGTAAATGTGCTCTAGATTTAAGAAGCGACTGTAGCACTGCACATTGTGTGAGCGCAAGCGTAGCCTGGAGAAAGCTCAGCACACAGCATTCGCTCACGCAACAAACGTGCTACGTTGAAGCCACCACTCATTAGAGAACCGTGTTTGAGACATGTTCACACAACCTCTGACCTCCTAGCTGTGCCTAGGGTCAAGGACAAGGTCAGGGGTGGACAGGGTGAGAAAGCCCTCACTAATCATTCTCCTACACAGACCAGCTCTTTTTTTTTCCTCCCTCCGTCCGGTCCTTGTGGAAAGGCAGGGATCAATACCAGTATCAGAGACGAGATAACGAGCTTTTGTCTGTCGTGCGCAGCACACGTTACGATCATCATTTAATAAATAATATGAACTATCTGCACTCACTATCAATAACTCGAGTCCATTATGAATATGGGTATACAAATTAAGAGGATTATCAAGATAAGTCAGTGGCCACTTTAATAGATATGGCTTTCTAGTAGCGGGTCCTGGGAACATTCCGAGATTGTGAGCTTCATGCAGTTCTGTGTATTTACATGTGTACCTAATGAAGTGGCCGGTGAGCATATAGGCTTGCACATCGGTTATGAAATTAGACTTTTTTTAAAAATTATTATGTGTTTATGACCAATGTTATGTACAATTTATGACCGTGTTAGTGTAAATGGAAGCAATAACGATTAAACAATCAGGTTTGGTTTGAACAGAGAACTGTTGCAACTCTGTATATGGTTCACTCACTAATTCATTATTGTTTTATTTATCATTGTTAATGTTATGACCCTGTTCTACTCTACAATATAAATCTATTTTGTGTGCTTGTCAATCAAGAAACAAGCAACATATTTAGCAAACTAACTTACAGGTCACAGAAAGTATTGGTCCCTCCATCTGGGCTCTAAACAGTTCTGTAAAATGTCTCGACTAAGCATGGAGCAAAAGTCTGAAATAGAATATTACAAAAATAAAATCAGTGACCAAAAATATCGCCAAATAAAAAAAAAATTACGAAAGAGCAACCGAGCGCATAAAAAGTGTAATCTAATTTAGGATCACGAAAGCTTCAGACTTGTTGTGCAGGATTCATCTGAGCCAGAGGGATTTCCACTGAATCATCTGGAAAATGTAATAAACCGCTCAACAACATGTCTAAAAATACAAGGAGTGCCACATTTTGAACCTGTGCTAAACCAACTATTCATATATATAATGTTAATAAATTAATACTAAATGTATATTAAATCATAACAAAATTTGTTTAAAATAATTAAGTTATTAATAACATTTAAATTAGTAATAGAAAAATTATAAAATAATCCAAATTATAAAACAAAATTGATTATATAATGAGTCCTTAGAGGGAGGTACTTGGAGGCACAATATGCAAATCTTTTTTTTTTCTTTTTTTTTTCTTTTTTTTTCTCCTCCTATTCAGTTGAATGCACCACAAAGAAGCTATTTAATGTTCAAACGGATTAACTTTTGTTGCTTTGCAAACCTTGACTCATCCATCAGTCGTGTTTATCATCATAAAACCCACATTCGGAGAGCATAGAAAATAACCATGAACAGTATGGCCCGTTATGGCTAGAATAAATAAATCGATAAATTCAGCTGTTGAAAACAATCTGCAGTTCCATGAGCACACATACACGGACAAATGTACCGCTAAAATAAAAACAACTACAATCCAGGAACAATACATACTAAATAACTAAGCGATGCTTCTGATTAAATGTCCAGACATTTAACATTTAAATATTAACACGAGGAATTGCACAGTTAACCCGTTCTGAACAAAGTCCATTCAGAGCCAGCTGCATTTCCAAATCAGTTTTTTTTTCCGAACTGACACCATATTTAGTCCTGATGGCAATCATAAAACCCTACAGAACAGTGCTTAATCCACGGGGGGCCAGCCGGTGCCCGCCCGGCAACTCTGGCAGGAACAAGCCCAGACGGGATGCTGATCCATCATAGGGCACACGCACAGCCACGCAGCCAGACACTAAGGGCCACTTTAGAGACACCAGTTAACCCAGCACGCATGTCTTTGGACTGGGGGAGTAAGTACCCGGAGAAAACCCAAGCGGACGTGGGGGGGACCCAGGCCGCCCCCTTTCATATCAGTCACAACGCAGACATAAGCGTAATCCAGACGGGGAGGTGATCAATAATCAATAGGTATAACCCA
>JAUZST010009080.1:0-13194 GCA_034779995.1 Parotocinclus haroldoi
CTACGACTGGAAGTTCCCCATCTCCCACGTCCGCTTCTGGGTCATGCAGATCCTCTTCGTGTCCACGCCCACGCTGGTGTACCTGGGCCACGCCGTCCACGTGATCCACCAGGAGAACAAGCTGAGGGAGCTCCTGAAGAACAACCAGGTGGCGAAGGCACCCAGGTACACAGATGAAAGTGGAAAGGTTCGGATCAAAGGCAGGTTGCTGTGCAGCTACCTCACCCAGCTCTTTGTTAAGATCGTCCTGGAGCTGGCCTTCATCCTGGGCCAGTACTACCTGTACGGATTCGTCATGAAGCCCATGTTCCTCTGCGACAAGGCACCGTGTCGTAACGCCATCGAGTGCTACATGTCCAGGCCCACCGAGAAGACCATCTTCATCATCTTCATGCTGGCGGTCGCCTGCGTTTCCCTGGCGCTGAACCTTCTCGAGGTCTTCTATCTGCTTTGTCGAAGACTCTGCAGATGCTCGAAGAGGTCCGAGGCCAACTCAGCACGGCTCGAAGCCGCAGAGAGCTTGAGGCACAACAGCGTCAACGTCGAACTCGAGAACGTTTGGGCCCGCCGGAGTCAGAGATGATCTTCTCAAAAGCATATGGACGGGTCTTCAGGTTACTCTGTGAAACCCACAACCTGAGACCTCTGACCTCTGACAAATCGAGCCCTTTCATTTAAGCATGTGGTAAGAGGTGCAGAAGTGTGTCAGGGTCGTACCTGCTCAGGTTGTGACACCTTTACATGACCAGCAAACGGACCGCCGAGCTCAAAACGCTCAACACTTCATTTGTATTAAAGATTTTGTTGCAAAGCTTCTAATGTTGTCACCATAAGGCCAGCCGGTTTGGACCCAGGAGTACAATGGGACTTTCCTTGCTACTACCGGCTTTTGTCTTTGTCTTTCACATGCATTTAAAGCATTTACAGGCAGCATCTCATATAAAGAAACCACTTTGAGGCTGAGACAAAACCAGAAGGCAAAACACGTCCAAAAGCACAAAACGGAACTCTGTTTCTCCTCAGATCTTCCAAGCTCAAATAAAAGCCTTATCATTTTGCTCATTTAGCTCTCTTCTTGCTTTATTTCCATCTTTTAGACAGTCACTTTCATGTTCATGTAAAGATTCTGTTATTTTTGTGTCTGTTCTTTGTTTTTCTAACGAAATTGGTAACTAAACCAGTCACCGGCAGCATCTCATATAAAGAAACCGCATCGACTCTGGCTCTTGGCCAACTGAATGACTTAACCCAAGTTACTGTGCCTTATCCTCTGGGTAATGTAGTTCACAGGACTAGCTTCTTCTCTGCCCTCTGCTGCCCTCTGCTGGTCTCTGTGGTAAGTTGTCTAATCCACATTTTTTAATTAAAAAAACATTAGCAGTCAGTTTTAAACCCCCCAAAACGTGCATTTGCTAGAAAGCAGCAAATTTACAGTGTGCATTAAAAAAAAAAAACGCTTATTGATGTAAAAAAATATTGGCTCTGATTCTTGGCAGGTAAGCAGTTCAGAAGATAAGCATGTTATTGGTTGTGTGATTGCTTTATAAAATGCCATAAAAAGCATAAAACGTGAACGGCAGTGCTGTCCATCAGAACGTTCCTACAAAGGGGTTTCGCCCAAAATTGAGTCGATATTTGATTATTTCCGAAACCTTTCCAGGTCTGCATACTTTAAACACATTTCCCCATGCTTGTCCCAGCTTTTGTAGCCCTGAATTCTGTTGACTTAAATTAAACAAAATCGAGAAAAGTATTCGAGTCTTCGTTCAGTAACGCTACGATCCACCAGGGGGCGCAAATAAAGCAAACGCAGTAAGGTAAATAAATACGCTTTCATTAAATAATACAAAAAGGTAAACATAACATGTGTTCGATTGAATTCATTTTTTAACGTGATAAAAACATATCATATTTTCCTCATGCAATATAATTTAAAAAATATAAAACACAAAACATAAAATACATTTATGAAACTGAACGCAATATCGGTCATGACTATTCCAGGGAGTCTGGATTTAAAAAAAAACAACTTAAATAAAGATTGTAAAGAACGCTTTTAGAACTGAAATGTTAAAGTTAAAATATACCAATGTAAACACATACACATAATAGAAAATAATGTATTTGTTCTATAATGTAACCTTATAACGTTAATAACGGTTTTATCCACCAGGGGGCGCAGAGCACCTGCTGAATGTCCAGATTCTTAGAGTTTAACATACATGGTTAATATTTACTAATTAACAATAACACACACACACACACACACGCGCGCGCGCGCGCCATTATTTTAATGTCATTCAGAGATGTTTTAATGATGGAAGGATTAATGATTGATTCACTTTGAAGGTCTTTTAAACGTTTGAACACATTTCTGCTCCGGTTTATTAAAGTGCACCGGATTCTTTCTTCTTTTCTGTCTCTGATCTTGCTGCTTCTGCCCTCTGTGAGCTGAACGGTTCATAAATCAGAGATCGTTGGAAGCTTTTAGGCAAAAATAAATCAAGACAAATATTCCTAAACATGCACGAATCCAAGAAGATTAAAAAAAAAATAAAAGCGTAAAAAGAGGCAAAAAGTATTTGAATCCAGGAGTCAGGTGATTCTACTGCCCTCTTAACGTTCACCTCCCCCCTTCCCCAACCCCCCCCCCCACCTCTCTAGCTGCCGCACAGATCGCGGGTTGCCAGATTGAGATCATTTTTTACACACCAAAAAGTTTTTGACTGCTAAAATACCTGTAAGAAACTCTAAGACCATTGCAGATATGCTAACGAATTAAATAAAAAAAGATAACTAAAACCAAAAACTGAAAATAAATCCAACAAAATGTTATTTTTATTAAAAAACGGACTACGTAACATAGCATAAATGTGGCGAAATAAAAATATATAAAAGTCAAATGAAACAAAACACAATAAATTAGTGTTTATTTTACATTAATTCACCTTGAATAAATATTAAGTCATAGTTTTAAAACCTAATTATAATGAATTGATTAGTAATACATTCATTAATAAAACCCATGGGTATGATTAGTCACATTTTAGTTATATTTACTATTCTGTGAAAATACCCCAAATCAAATAAAAACCGCGTATTCATTAAAAAATGGGACCCCTTAAAATTCTCGTAGTCATTATTATTAAACATGATATTTACATTTTTGAAAAATAATCCAGGATAAAAACTACAAAAGAGTTTCCTTTACTAACGTGAATAAAAAAAAGAAAAAGAAATGAAGTACGATAAAATAATATAAAATAATAATAATAAAAAAAACATTTTGAAAACCAGGATAAAATCAGAATAAAATATCTGGATTTAAATTCGAACAAAAATAGAAACGGGAATGAAAATCAAAGGGAAGAACTGATTTTCCTTCCGTTCAAATCTTCTTCTGTGCTCGTGTTCGTTCTTTTAAAATAATGTGAAAAATGAAATTTTATATATATATATATATTTTAAAAAACAAACAAATCCAGTTCAAACAGAAGAAGCTTTTTTGTTAAACCAGTAAAAACAACAATAAATGAAAAATAAATCAATTAAATGAATTAAAGCGCTGTCCTATTTATCAAACAACAATCCAACCCCCCCCAGCCAAGACAACCGGGGAGTGTAAATTTTCAATCTGGCAACCCAAGTCTCTTAAAAAGCGAGGAAAGTTGTGACAAGAGCTTCAGTCTCTCCAGAGTCCAGTCCGGAGTTTAGGAAGTTGCGGGAGAAGGTCCTTCAGGGCTCGGCTCTGCTCTCCTCTGTCTCCCCGCTGTCTCTTCAGGTACGTCCCAAAAAGTTTCCTCCAACTTTTAAACACGAGTTTTCTTTGATTGCAAACATCAGATTCCATAAATACTCCGCAACAGGGGAACTTTAGAGCGTGCCCAGGCATCTGGAGAACTTTTTGGAAGTGACTGAGTTGGTTTCTCACGTCAGCTGATCCAGACGAAAAGTTCTTTCAAACTTTTTCCAACTTTTCGGTTTTGCTTTATTAGATGTTTGCACAAAAAGGGGCTTGGTTTTAATGATGGGCACTCGGTACATGTGAGCGGTCTGGAGGCATCTCCAGGGGTTTTGGCAGTCCTTAAACTGACACGCGAGTCCCTCAGCCTCCCGAAAAGTTTCCCCACAGCTTCCTTTTTATATTCCTTTCTTTTTTTTAAAGCTTGTCATTACTTTTAAGTGACGATCCTGAAGAGAAGAACCGAGTCTGAAGGGGATCTTCTGATCTGTAGGCAAGTTTTGAGGTTTAAATAATGGCAGCGGTCCAAATCAAAAAGTTACCGACAACTTTTTTTTGCTTTAAAAAATAAATAAATAATAATAATTTGTTGATTTTAGATGTCGACCATCATAGTAAAAGGTCAATAAAAATAGATAAACATGTTTGTTTAGGCATACTTTTGGAGCTTGTTAGATTCACGAATGGAGACAAAAATGAACTTTTTTCATTTTAATTTTTCATTTTGTTTTTATATGGTCTACATGTCCAAAATAATAAGTGGTTGGTTTGAGTTTTAATCCTGTACGTAAACATCCAGAGCCGTTTTATAAGTCATTATATTGACGAGTGATGACAGTCAAGCCTAAAATTACTTTAAACTCTTTTTCTTGTTGGTATTTTTGTTTTAAATTTTGAGGGGGTTAAAATTCAGTGCCCGTGTCCAGTCTGTAAGCATTTCGATGAGTTTTGGTAGTTCTCGTGCTGATGGGTGGTGCAAACAAACGTAACCAAAAAGTTCAGCTTAACTTTCAGCTTTACTAAAACTACTTTTAATAAAGTTATTGTCATTTATTTGTTCTCGCGTGCGGATCCTAATAACAAAAACAGACCCGTTAGATGGGAACGTTCTGAGGATAAATCGACCCTGTAGAGACGTTTTGGAAGTTCTGCAAAAAAAAAAAAAAAAAAAAAAGTTTGTTTTTTTGATTTTTTTTTGTTTTTAAGTGGTAAGAAGTGAGAGGATTCGTAAGTATCCTTAGACATTTGTTTGGGCTTTGGAACTTCTTATGCTGACTGGTGGTTTTATCAGACCAAAAAAAAGTTACCTGCAACTTTTAAAAAAGTTTTAAAAAATTTTTTTTTTATATACACTCTTATATGTAGATCCTAGAAGTGAAGATTTTTAGGTGGAACATGCATATCTGGAATAGTTTTGGAAGTTCTTCTATTGATGGCTGATGGAGTTTTTTCTTTTTTTTCAAAAACATTTATCCGTTTTATTTAGAAGTTCTAATAGTAAAGGATTGGGTGGAAAGAAAAGTTGCAAAGTTGAAATGAGTACAAGTTGCAAAAAAAGCCTTGGACTTTATTTTGTTCATGGCTGGTCCCGACAGACCAAATCAAAAACAGATTTCTTTTTTTTTTTTTTTTAAGAGAGAGAAAATAAAAGTTACAGTAAAAACGGCCCAGTTTTAGGAGAAACATTAAAACTTTGGAATCTGGAGGCATCTGGGGGACTTTTGGACGTCCCAGGAGTGACGATAACTGTCCAAAGAGATAAGTACGTACGGCAAAAATGAACAAAACTAAACAAAACAAAAAAACCGTAAACTTTTTGGGTTCTTTTTAGGTAGAGGAATTAAAATTTTGATCACTTTTAAGCGTTAGTATCTAGAGGGATTTTGGAAGCTGTTTTGTTGGTCGTTGGCACCAAGAGTCGAAAAACAAAAGACTTCTAAACAAAAAGAAGCTTTTAAACAAAAAGTGAGATACTCAAAAATGTAGATACTAACTGTGTAAGGATAAAGTTCTGAGCCCGATCTGAGGGAGCATCAATGGATTTCGGAAGCGCCTGTGCTGATGGAGGACGTCAACAGACAAAAAGTAATCTTCAACTTTTAACTCTTCTTTCTTTTTTTTTTTTTTTAGCCTTTATTGTTATTGAATGTGGAATCCTAAAAACAAGCTTTAGTCTGAAGAGGAAAAATAAGTTTCTAAAACGGATCCAGTCACTTATCGAGGTTTGGAATGTGGATCTAAAAAGCCAATTAAACAAAAAAAAAAACCACACCCCTACAACAGTAACTTTTTGTGCTCTTTTTGGGTGGAGATAATAAAAGGAAAAGGTTTTAGGATACTTTCAAGAGTCAGCGTCCGGCATCTAGAGACGTTTTGGAGATTGTTTTGTCGTTGGGCGATGCCCAAAGTCTAAAAACAAAAAGTTTACTACTTACGAAATATATAGCTGCTAAACAAAAAGTGAATTCTAAAAATAAAAAGTCGATTTTGAGCACAACCTGAAGGGACACGAATCAGTTTTGGAAGAGAAAAGAAATCAAAACTTGATTAACGGAAAGCTTTTAATTCAGCTTTTAGGTACCTTTTTATAAAAGCGGATTTAAAAGTTTTAAAAGAGCGTTTTTAAAACCTTCTTTAGCCTCTTATCTAATAAATGTATATAAAAAAACATATATATAAAGTGATAATCAATCACCATGGTGTAGATTAAATAACAAGATTAGGACTGACCTCATAGGCAAACAAACAAGTAAATAAAAGATAAACGATGCCGTTTAATCCGGTTAGTCCCGCCCCCTTTAACTGGTTAGTCCCGCCCCCTTACCTTGTGTGATTATGTAATAGGTGTTGCTTAAATCCCCCACGGAGCAGATAAAGCTTGTAATCTGCGTCTGCTCTGTGTGTGTGTGTGTGTGTGAGTGTGTGAGTGAGTGTGTGAGTGAGTGTGTGTGTAAGTGTGTGTGTGTGTGTGTGAGTGTGTGTTAGAACGATTGCCTGTTCTCCCTTGTCCCCGGCTTTGATCCCAAACTGTTGATCCTGAGAGTTTCCTACAGAGCTGCTTTTTGCCCTGCCTTTTCAGTGGGCATCCTTATGGGCACCGGCTGCCAACAATTTACCCTGGGCGTGGCAAAACATCTGTTCTGCTCAGGAGGGAGGAGAGAGCACAGAGAGTAGGCCTGCATGAGGCCGTTACCATGGGGCCACACCTTTCTCGGTGCATACGCCCCTCCCTCATGTTATGTAAAAGCGTTGGCACGTTGTGCTTCTTCTAAGACCTTCGATCTTAATCGAGGTGGTAACGGCGCATAACCGGGTACTTGCTTGGCACAGGCCGTATGTTTATGTCCCAGAGATGGCACAAGCAGGATGTAGGGAGTTTGGCTGAGGAACATCCACCCTTCCGGCCGTGCTGTGGACTGGTATCCTGTCCCGTCCTGAACCGGGCACCCTTGTGCCAGCGTCCTCATTCTCCGGGGATGATACTAGCTGTAGTCTGTTTTATCATTATGTTTAGATTTGTTTTATATGTGGCTTTTGCAGTTTGTATGGATTTGAGAAACCAAAGCAGGGTCAACAAGAGGGCACGTAAACGGGCATCCATTTTGGCACAGTTTCCATTGTGACAGTGGCAAGGAAAAAAAATAAAGGAAGAGGATATATTTTTTTTAGTTCGTGTTTTTTATTATTTGCATTTATTTATTTTACGTTTATTGCTTCATTTTCTATTTATTTGCTTATTTATACTTTAGTCCCCTGCATTTGAAGAAATGACACAGAAACAGAGGGTTAAAAATGTAAACAAAAGGTTCTGTAGCTTTTAATTAACCATTAAAAACTCTTTAATTAATTAAGAAGAAAAAGAATTCCAAAAACCTGAAGAAAAATTAAAAGGCTCTGCAGCGTCAATATTTTCACTATTTATTTTGTTTATATTACAATAGATTGTTATTGCTTTTTTAAATTAATTTTATTATTTTTTTATTAATTTGATAGATTTATTTACTTATTTAAACTTTATTCCCATACAAGAAGAAATAAGAAAATAATAAAAACACGGGTTTGATTTCTTTAATATTTATTTATTTTAATGTTATATTTATAATTTTGTAATTTAAAAAAAATACATGTTTTATTACATTTTTGTTTATTAATTGTATTTTTAAAAATGTATTTTATTTATTTATTTATTTATATATTTGTATTTATTTATTTTAAAAAAATTTATATTTTCAATATTTTTATATAAATATTTATATATTATAAATATATATATATTTATAAATGTTTTTTATTATTTATTTTTTTGTTTATTTTTTAAAAATTAATTAATTTTACTTATTTATTTACCTATTTAATATTTATTCCCACACAAGAAGAAATAAGAAAATAATATAAACAGAGGTTTGATATCTTTAATATTTATTTATTTTAATGTTATATTTAGTGCTTTTTATATGTTATGTTTTATTACATTTCTGTTTATTAACTGTATTTTTAAAAGTGTATTGTATTTATTTACTTTTATGTATTTGTTATTTAAAAAATATGTTCTATTTTAGATTTTTTCATATATTTTATTATTTACTTTTTTGTTTATAAAAAATAAAAATTAAAAATTAATTTAACTTATTTATTTGCTTATTTAAACTTTAGTCCCATACAAGAAGAAATAAGTAAAGACTAGAAGCAGAGGTTCGATATCTTCAGTATTTATGTATTTTAATGCTATTATTTATTATTTTTACTTATTTATTTATTTATTTTAAATCTATTTTATTATTTAGGTTTTTTTAAATTATTTTTTAAATTAATTTGATGGATTTATGTACTTATTTAAACCTTAGTCCCGTACAATTTAAAGAAATAACTAGAGGCAGAGGTTTAAAACGATAAAGATCCGTAACCCATGATTGCCTGGATTGTAGGAGCTGTAAGCTGCTGGTTTGTACGAGCAAACAAACATGATCTAACGTCTCGAAATTTCCTTCCGCAGCAAAATCTCGCCCCAAGATGGGTGACTGGAGCGCTCTGGGCCGGCTCCTGGACAAGGTGCAGTCCTACTCGACGGCTGGGGGAAAGGTGTGGCTCTCGGTCCTGTTTATTTTCCGAATCCTGGTCCTGGGCACGGCGGTGGAGTCGGCGTGGGGCGACGAGCAGTCGGCCTTCAAGTGCAACACGCAGCAGCCCGGTTGCGAGAACGTTTGCTATGACAAGTCGTTCCCGATCTCGCACGTGCGTTTCTGGGTGCTCCAGATCATCTTCGTGTCGACGCCCACGCTCCTGTACCTGGCTCACGTCTTCTACCTGATGCGCAAGGAGCAGAAGCTGAACCGGCAGGAGGAGGAGCTGCGGGCGGTGCAGAACGACGGCGCCGACGTGGACGGGCCGCTCAAGCGCATCGAGCTGAAGAAGCTGAAGCACGGCCTGGAGGAGCACGGCAAGGTGAAGATGAAGGGCGCCCTGCTGCGCACCTACGTGGTCAGCATCCTGTTCAAGTCGCTCTTCGAGATCGCCTTCCTGTTCATCCAGTGGTACATCTACGGCTTCAGCCTGGCGGCCGTGTACACCTGCGAGCGGGCGCCGTGCCCCCACCGGGTCGACTGCTTCCTCTCGCGCCCCACCGAGAAGACCGTGTTCATCATCTTCATGCTGGTGGTGTCCCTGGTCTCGCTGGTGCTGAACGTCGCCGAGCTCTTTTACGTCTTCTTCAAGCAGATCAAGGACCGCGTCAAGGGCCGGCAGGGCCAGTTCCAGACCGGCACCCTGACCCACACGCCCAAAGACCTGCCGGGCACCAAGTACGCCTACTACAACGGCTGCTCGTCCCCGACGGCGCCCATATCTCCCATGTCGCCGCCGGGATACAAGCTGGCCACGGGCGAGAGGACCAACTCGTGCCGCAACTACAACAAGCAGGCCAGCGAGCAGAACTGGGCCAACTACAGCACCGAGCGTCAGCGCCTGGGCCACAACGGCAGCACCATCTCCAACTCGCACGCGCACGCCTTCGACTTCCCCGACGACACCCACGAGCACAAGAGGGCGCCGCCCGGTGGCGAGATGCAGCCCCTGGCGCTGGCCGAGCCCAGACCCGCAAGCCGGGCCAGCAGCCACGTGAGCAGCCGGGCCAGGCCGGACGACCTGGACGTCTGAAGCCTTTACGCACAGTCCGGAACGCGGAAAGGCTTCGAGGTTTTTGCGGCGCGCGTCCCGAAGGGGGCGCCGTCGAGCGGTCTAGGTCGAGTTACTCACACTGCTGGAGGTACTATGTGTTCATTAACGTCGGAGTCTAGCGGCACTAACACGAAGCGCCAAGGGCCTGCTCAGTACAAGACCCTGGTTCCTTTTTCCCCTCGACAGTTCCACGTTCAAATTCCCCGCCGTTCACGTCTGCAGCCTCGACACTGTCTGGCCATAAATACAGGGTTGTGCGTAGGTTCCTAGTGCTGGAGTTCTCACGAATTAATATTTATTTATTCATTTAAAAAAAAAAAAAAAGAAGAAAGGAAAAAGGTAAAAGGAAAAAAAAAAAAAGGACAATCCGTCACTCAGCGACTGACTACTGCTCCGGGTCATAGCCGACATCAAACGACAATAACCAGTTACGAAAGCCAATATTTATTGACCATAATCCAAATTTCAGCAATTAACGAGCTTCTATTAATCGTAGTGGATCGTCCTGGTAAACTTTGAATATATGTGGTCTTTAGTCGGATGATTTCTTTTGTGTCGTTTTTTTTTTTTTCTTTTCGTTTTTTTTTCTCGGGTATGTGGTGGGGGGGTGGGTGGGTTTGAGGGTAGACTTTTCGCTTATCATGATTGAGACTTTCCTTACTTACGACTTACTTACGACCTTTTTTTTTCCCGACCTTTAATCTGTCTCGAGTGAATGATTTGGTTTCAATCAGTGTAATCGTGCTGCTTGAGGGATAGAGACTTAGTACTGTAAATGGATCTAACTGTCACAAAATGTGAGCTGTGTCTGGTGTGTTTTTTTTATTTGTTGTTGTTGTTCTTGTTTTGATTTTCTCTCGTTAGGAGACTGCTTGTTAGAGCTGGACTAATATTTAGTTCTCATATTGTCTTAAAAAAAAAGAAGAAGAAGAAGAAGAAAAAACGCGCAACGAACGAAAGAAACGATGCCGAGTAGCGCCGCACCTCCCCCGGGCCACGCCCGTCAGGCGGGACTTTTATCCTCCGTTCTCCACCCCCAGTTGGCAGCAGGTCACAGCTTATCGGTACTCCTCGGTCCCGGGTTCGTTCCACAGCTACAACGGCGTTTGCACTGAGATTTTAAGGACGTAGGGATGCTGTACGATGCCGCGTGACTAATTTATTTGACCACACACGCTCCGAAGAGTTCCCGCGGGGCCTCGCCGGGCCGGGACGCGCCCATCGCTCGTCGTTTGGAAAAGAGGGTCGCGGGAGTCCACTGTTGTACAGTGTTTTTGCGTGATGTGCGAATGCGAAGAAACAAAGACGAAAAACGAACAAAAAAGTACAAACGGACAAACTCTGGAAACAAAAACAAAAACAAAAAAAAACACGGCTGATTTAACCAATAAAGATTTTTTTTTCCTTTGTCACACCAAGCACGGTTTTGGTTTTATTCCCACTCTCTGTTCGGGCCCCTCGCCCGCTTAACGAGGTTCCTCAGACCTGTTGTTTTTAATTCCTCTCATTTACGAGCTGCTAAAACGTGTCCTAATCCAAAAATGACACGACGCTCAACAATTTGTCTGGTGCCGGCTTTAAACACGAGGGAAGGGGGGGGGGGGGGGGTTATGGGTGTTTCTTTTTTGGAGAAGGGATTAGCTTTGCATGTACGTCTTAAAACATGAGAACGCCCAAAACGTCCGCGTTGTAAAGACAGACGGCGCTTTCTTCCCCTCTTGTACCGGTTTCTGCGTTTAACCTTTCCACGGAGCTAAACAAAACCACATGTCTGGGCCGAGCCTGCGGACCACATGTGGGCTGGAGCAGACGGCGCGAGAGGGAGGGGGAACACCCCCCCCCCAAAAAAAACAAAAAAACAAAACAAAAACGGCGGGCTTTGATCTGGCTTAATTAATCCACATCTTTTATTCGCCCTTGGTTTTTTATCGGCTCCGTCTCTCGTTCTGAATTCCCCCCAAAATGGCCGTGGGAAGGGGGGGGGGCGTGTCTCGTTCTCGCCGAGTCGCCAAGCCCTCACGTGTCTGCGGGACTATTTTTGGGCAGCGAGGACCATCGATTTGGAAGCGAGGACAGTTTTAAACGCGTCCCAAAGACATTTCCTGCGCCGCTTCCAGCCACCCAGACCGCAGCCGCCAGAGCTGCTGTGTTTGCCTAAAAATGGCGAATCGACTCATTGTTATGACGTGGCCCCCGCGTCTAATAAAAACATATGGCTCGCTGCTCTCGTAATATTTTCTGTTGGACAGCAGTCTGGCTCGGCGGTCCAGCCAGCCTTCTTATTTGTGCCTTTCGCTGATTGCCAGCTGTGCCGCTCTCTCAACGCGAAACAAATGTTTTCCCTTTCCCAACACAAACACCGGCACGCGAAGCGCCGCAAGACGTCCCCCTCGTCCCACGCGCCGTCCCCAAAGGGTAGCCGCGGGTCACGGTAACAGCCAAAAGATCCTCCACCGTACTTACCAGTACGTACTTAGGGAGTGACTGCGGGAACTACTTTATAGTGCACTTTGTTTTTGAATTACAGAGAGAATACAATAATTATGGAGTCAAAACAGCAGAATATAAAACTTTAGAATAAGAATTAGACCTAATATGAGTAAAGTGATATAAAACTTTACATTTATTTTTTGATCAAAGGTAGCTTTTTACAGTACAAATTCTTAAAATTATTATTATTTTTTTTTTCAATTCATGGTACATTTAATTTAAGCAATTGTAAACGTATTTTTTATTTGAGGGTACGTTTTTAAACATGAAATTTAAAGAATAGTAAATGTAATGTTTAATTAATTGCGCACTTTTAAAAATAAAAGTACGCTTTTTAAATTGATGGTAAATTTTAAAAGCGTATATTTAATATAAATAAATATTTAATATAATAAATTTAATATAATATATTTATTTAATTTAATATTATATATATATATATATTTATATAATTGTTAAATTATATTTGTATATATATGTATATTAAAAATATATATAGATTTTTTTTACAATTCCACTTTTAAAGCACGAAAAGTTAATACATTTAATATAAATGTTATAATTTTACACATTTATAAGTTGATTTATTCACATTTCTGAACAGAAAATTAAGTTTGCAATAAATGTACTCCTTAATTAAACTGATATAAGTTGCTTGTTTTAATAAAAGTGCTTTTAAATGTAATTTAATAAGATTTAGTAATAATAAATGGTGCATGTTAAAGCATATATTATATAACTATTTATATATATATATATATATATATATATATATATATATAATAAAA
>JAUZST010009081.1:0-13193 GCA_034779995.1 Parotocinclus haroldoi
CTTCAGACTCACTATATAATATTAATACTGTGAGTTACTTCTAGTAATCATTCACGGACACGAGGATGCAGTACAACATTCTTTTACTTGGTAACTCAACAGCGTTTACAACATGTAGCCATTACCAGCTCTACATAGTGCTAGTGACAGTCTCACATAATAAAGCACAGAGTGTTCGCTCGTATAAACCACACTTAATGTTCAACTTATTTAGAAATTTCCATGTCGCTCCGTTCAAGTCGTTCTTATTAATTTATTTCCAGCGTTTATGAAGCACCACAGGTGACGTAAGCGGATATGTAAAGGCAAGTAATACATAAATCGTGTGACACAACGAAATGAAATTCGTTGCCAACACTTTTAATAATCAAATTTTATCGATTCGTTGTTTCAGCCCTAGACTGTAATACATAACATAAACAAAATGTCATCTGTTCTGATTACTTTATTTCTGTGAATAACACCGCATTTAACTATGAAAGTGTCACAGCAAGCATTTATTTGTGGACAGATATTTATAGAGTTGTTTTAAAATGAGCAACCTAGTATTATGCGAAAACAGAGAAAGAGAATGTGAGACCATGTTCGAGAGAGAAAAAGAAAATGCTACATCACGTTCAACGCAGAGATAGAGGTAGAGAGAGAAAAAAAGAATGTTGACACCCTGTTCAGTATAATTTAATGTGACACTTGGCGATCACAAGATGGAATCTGTGGCCAAAACATTGTAGCCTGGTCCAGTTGTTTATTTTGGCTACCTCTGTCATGTTCGAGGTGTTATCTGTGGTTGTGCACACTTGCCCCTCTTCATTTAATCCCCAGTTAGCCAACGCGTCTTTTAATCTATTAGCAATGTTCTGTCCCGTATGAGCACGAGACCACACCTGTCATTGTCGTGTAGTACTTCACGTTTCTCAGCACCGTTTGAACTTTGTTTCTACATGTACCATACAGTTCTTGTATAGCAGCTTGGCTTAAAGTACAGTAATTGCAGAACGAAAAGTCTCCAACAACACCAGAAAACGACGCTAGATCTGTTGCTAGTTAGTCGCTAGAGGGGTAAATAAAGCGGCAACGTCGCTAAGTTGGCAACACTGCGTCTAGTACAGTGCTTGCGTTTAGCTTTCTTGTTAAAGTTAATAGTTTCTTCTGGATATGCATGACTAGCGGCTTCTGATTGGTCCTCAACAGGCAGTTCACACGATGGAGGTGGAATTTTCCCTGATGATACAAATCGCAGCTCCTGCAATAGGAAAATCGTGTCCATTCAAATCGCGATTTCGATTAAAAACGATTAATCGTTCAGCCCTGTGTACTGCTCACATAAATACTTCAAAATGAAATCTCCCCTCATTTTTGTGAGCAGCATAAATGGATAAACTATTAAACAATGTCACTTAGCACTACCGCCTTTCTCACCCATCATAGTGCTGATGGGAATGTTTAGTGCACTTGTACTACCTTCACCTGTGGTCATTTACATTACCATCTGGTTGTGTAGGTGTGTGTGTGAGACGTGGTGTGGGTTTGTGTCTAGGTTTAGACTGTCGTTATTGCCGACGGGGGTGGGGGGGGGCAATAATGCCCATTTCTAGTGTATAATGGGACTGGTTTTCTGAGAAGGCTTGTGTTCGACAACAGAATCATAACAATAAAACGTACTTTCTTACAGCTCTACTGAAGCTTCATTCATTAATTATTGTAAACTCACTTTAGAGTGGCTAGTTGACGTAACACATGCCTTAGGAATGTGGGTGAAATGTAAAACAGGTGGTATACAGGTCACGATGACCAGACTAACA
Organism: Parotocinclus haroldoi; assembly: GCA_034779995.1. NCBI lineage: Eukaryota > Metazoa > Chordata > Actinopteri > Siluriformes > Loricariidae > Parotocinclus > Parotocinclus haroldoi. The sequence goes on from JAUZST010009081.1 coordinate 1,803, forward strand.
ATATTTTGACTTTATGATGGGAACCGATATTAAACGTGCATACAGGCTAAGCAGAAGCCATACTCTGAGATTTTGCTTTTTGTTTATAAGGCATTGAATGGGGTAGCTCCAAGCTATCTTACTGAGCTGCTGCAGCAGCCGTATGTTCCATCTAAGTCTCTGAGATCAGCTGATCAGCTTCTTCTGGTTACTCCTATATCTGGGCTGAAGCATAGAGGCGACCGTGCCTTTGTAGTTATGGCTACTGAATTATGAAATGGGCTGCCATTAAATGTTAAGCTATGCCCTTCACTGCTGATTTTTAGATCTTTACTGAAGTCTCACTTTTATTTCTCGGCTTATAATGTGGTCTGAGTGCTTATGTTATGCTGGGTGATGTTGTGTGCTTTTTATTGTCTATTTATCACTGGACAGCACTTTGGTCAGCATCTGTTGTTTTAAAAGTGTGCTATAAATAAAGGCTGTGTTGCACTGTATTGTAAAAAGCTGTGGTCGCTGTTGTGTTTTAAGCATGTTTAATGCTATTTTACCATAAAATATATATTAAACCCCTTGGTTTATGATAATTCCAACTTACGATGGATTTGCCAGAACTTATAAGTAATGGCACATTTTACAACTCATCAACAGATCAAATGGACTTTTAAAATGCACATGCAAAGCATAGTCAATTAAAGTGTCCATAGAAAAGGATTTGTGCAGGTATCGATATGGACAGTGGAATGAAAGGTTACTTATAAGGTTCTTTTTACATGAAAACTACCACCATGTTGATGATAAACATAAGGTAAAAATAGCTTGTTTATGGCTGGTTGTCGAGCATGGTTAGTTAAGCTCAATGCAGACTGTATAGTTTCGATACGGGTGGTACCAAAATACAGGCATTTACCACTAACACACCCTTATAAAAATGTAGGGTTGCCGCAAAACTCAGCAAAAAAAGCATGCAGTTCTGAGACTGGCAGATATGTAATTGATTACAGGTGTGGTCTGATGTGACACTAGGTCTTGCCACCAAAGGTCATATGAGTGCTTCCTTCGCTTCCATCTAAAAAGGCTCTCAGAGGCTACTTCTGGGTAGTATACCTGCTAGACATGTTTATATGATGAACTGAAAGACATATTCTCCATTAGACAGACTTTGAGAGGGCAGTATCATTGGACTGAGAGAAGCAGGGTGGTTGATTAAAAAAAAAGATCCTATCTCAGCCGTTCTGTCCTAGCTGTTGGTAGCAGTGGTTCCATGAAGGTGTACGCACATGGTAAGCAGGCTCTGGATGTATCTTCCACAGTTTTTATTACCGACCATCTAGACACAGGTGGCTTCTTCATCCTGTCTGTCTCAGGACCATTTCCAGATGCTTGACAGAAGGAAAGTTGTTGTCACAGTGCTCATTATGTGTCTTGCCATTGGCAACCAGCCACCATCGCCTTCGTTAGCGGTGGTGTTGTAAATTAGAAAACTGGACTGCTATGAATTGGAACTGTACCATCTTTATTAAGAAAATCTTTAAAGAATCTTTATTGAGGAACCAGGACCTGTCTGGGATCTGATGACGATTGGGTTTGAGTATGGAGGCCTTGTGGTGAGCGCCTCAGTCATGGCTTTGCTGTGGAGTGACACATTGTCTCAACTACTGCTGTTGCATATGACAGTTGGTCACCCCTAGTAGCCATAATGGAACACTAACATGGACACTAACAACATTTATGGGACCAGCTATGATGAGTTTTAGCAAACTTGTAAAGTTTTGTAAAGTACTTGTAAAGTATCCTCTGAGAGCCTTTTCACAGAGCAGTGTGGAAAGCATTTTATACCCTCTTGTGGCAAGACGCAGTGTCTAATCAGATCACACCTAAAATCATTTACAGAACAGCATGCTATGGGGGTGGATGCAGATCAGATTTTTAAGTATCTGGATGCTTTATTTCGTCAGTGAGTGTATTTCATCCTCGTCCAAGCTCTTTGCCATCAGGCTGCACGTTTGGAGAAACAATGCAACCAATTTTTTTTTCACATTGGTGAGTGAATGATATCATACAACTGAACCGACTCTGAAGACTTACTGTGGCTCAGTGGGGCAGCTGGGTGTATCACTGTTTGGTAATGATGATCCCCCTGAGGCATGTACTTCACCATATGTTCCTCCGTCTTCATGAATCATCCTCCCCACCCCCACACCCACACCCAGACACAACCTCCCTCCAGATGTGCACTTGGCAAAGTCTGAAACCGAGAGTGAAGGAGGACGAAGGGTGGAGATCGGACTGACCATGACCTAAACTGTTGATATGATCTCATCAAGTGCACGAATGTCCATCTTTGAATGTGTTTGTAAAAGTCCAGACAGTTTCCTTGTCTCTTCTGTTTCATTACTACTGATTCGCATAAACTGATCTCAGGAAGGTCTCTAATAAGAATACACTGGATGCTGTTTGTTTACATGGTAATACCAGAAAGTTTGATCTACGTCCTGGTGTCCATACAGTAACCAAGCTGACTGTCTGGAAGCTTCCACTGCCAAAATCTCCAACAAATCACATTGTTCAGTCTGTTGAGTCTTAATTGTTCTTGATTTGTCTGTTTGATGATCTAACAAACATCAGAATGTGTAATTTTCAATAATATTATTAGTAAAAATAAAGAAAACTACTTTTAGATGATGTATGATCACTGATTATGTACACTCATTCACATGAGATGTGGGGTCACAGGAACTTTAAAGATAATGTGGGCGCAATGCAGAGTCCACCAGTCCACTAGTGTGTGTAAACGTGAAAGCATCATTTAATTGCCCACGTTTGTTATTGAAAGACCTTGTAACTTTACAGCTTTGTTATTGAAATGAGTTAGGAGTTTTTGAATTAAAATTGGAGTAACATTAAGAGTAATAATAATAATACAAATTGTTCACCATCAAAAAGTTTAGGTACAACTAGCCAAAACTGAGAGTAGGGGTGTAACTAAGGCTGCCACGATCATTCAAATATAGCTGACAATTAAGTAAATTAACCGTTCATTATTTAGTTATTTATATAGACATTGCCCCATTGTAAAATGTGTTATAAAAATAAAGCTGGCTTGACTTGACTTTTGCTGGTCGGTGCAGACTGTTTGTCGAGGGGAGACGCATTCAAAAACAAATTCCGGAACTGTACAGCTTCAACCAGACAAGTGGTTTAAATAGCAGAGCATGGGATTACAGAAATTAGGGTCAGGTGAGAGGATTTAATACACCATTCTTGCGGGGCTGGTTTGTGTGTGTAAGAAAGTCTGGCACAGAATTTAAACAGACTGCAGACATGATGCTGGCAGCCATGTGGAGTGACTTTATTGTCTTCAGATACATTACATAAGTGAGCTGTAATGTTTGTTTATGTTACAGATGAATTATAGCACAATAAAAAAACAGTACAGAAAAGCAGCAAAAAATAGGAACCATAAAAAACCATTAAAATCTACAATGTATAATCTTACAAAATAAATGGGTAAAAATAAGGAGTAACACTCACAAGTTAGATCTGCTCTTCTACCTTGTGATCTGTGTTGATCGAGGTGCCAGCAAAGATCATAATCTTTAGATGTCTGCCATTTGTCTGCGGAAAGAAACAGTTAAGTGGAGCCATTCGCTGTTCTGTAACTGTTCTATCCTTTGGTTACTGATGTCAGGGAACAGGAAAGGCTCTGTAGGAGTTCCGACAATGTCAGACGATCATGCTGAGTATATCTGGGTGAATGCGCTGTTCTTCTGTGCTGACAATGTTATGTCATTTCCCATATGGTCTTCCATGAGTTAATACTAATTGTCCACTAGCTCAAGATAATCTGCTAAAGTAATGTGTTTAAATGGAAAAAAAACGAATTTGCTTGGCAATTTGTTCACTAAGATTTGCACTTTTTGCATTTAGATCTGATGCTACAAAGTCTCCAGTGTTTTGACATTTGGTAGCAATAAACGCTAAATGACCTGCTTGAGTCCAAATTTAGGAACTTAAAGAGGCAGAAGCTCAAGGACTGAAGAAAAACACAATGATGTGTGGGGGGAAAAAACTAGCCAAACAAAAACATTTTTAATTTAGAAGTGCAACAATGCGTGCCATTTCGTCGGGGTTCAAACATAGTGTTTCTGAGTCAGTCACACACTGGATATATACTCTGTTGTTTACAGGGTTTACAATAAGAGTCCGTTTAGACTCAAACATGACTAGAGCTGGACAGATCTTGTGCAGTCTGAATGGCCATACAAGCACATAGAATTCAGTTTGCCAAATTAAAATTCAAGTGCATTTTGATCAACTTCAGCATGCTGTACCTCATCTTGCAACAAAGATGTGACTCAATACATTTCAGTACAAGTACAAAGAAAGAGAACAATAAAAGTTCAGAACGCAGACTTGACATTTTTCCCCACAGAAATAATAATTCACTGTGGAATGTCCCATTTTAATATCCATACCACTAAATGGCTATTTTTATCCTGCTTCACATTACTCAGCACAGACATGAATCGTTACTATAGCAACCAGTATGGATCCACCATTGAAAGTGGCTGTGGTCCAAATGGATAAATCGGCTTTGGTATCTTGGAAATCGGAGTGTGGACGTTCAGGCTAAAAATCCGATTTATAAGTTCTACAATGAATTGGGCGTCATGTCTAGGGTTAATGCCCACCCAGTGCCCTGGGCTGTCGTGATACCCAATCCTATTAAGTGAGTGAATTAAGGAATGTATAAGTTTATACGTTTTTAATGATTATTGCAGTATTTTAAGTACCGTGACCATAATCTGTCTCCTGTTTTGTTCTGATCTTCCTCCATTTCCTCCCCCTCTTTCCCTTTATAGACTGTACCCGACTCAGAAAGCTTTTTCAGCAGACTTGAGCTTAGCCTCAGATTGAATGCGTTACTGTAAATATTTAATGATATATGGTCTCTGACAGAATGTACGCCCATTGCTTTGAGGAAATGAGGATCTCCAGACCTGGTTCAGTGATTTGTTAGGATCTAGGTTAGCTTTCCTTGCTCTGAGCAGCGTTTTAACTTACCTAGGCTTTGGGGAAATATTCATTTCTGCTCTGTGTTCACATGCTTCAAAGGTTTATAAAGAAATTCCAGCATGGTCAATAAGCTAAATGTATGTGTGTTTGTTCGTGTGTTTGTTCGTGTTCGTGTGTATGTGCGTGTGTGTGCATGTGTGTGCATGTGTTTGTGGGGTGTGTATGTGTGTATGTGTGTATGGGTGTTTGTGGGGTGTGTGTAGGTGTGTGGGTGTGTGGGTGTGTGTGTATGTGTGTGTGTGTGTGTGTGTGTGTGTGTGTGTTTGTGGGGGTGTTCGTGCGTGCGCCTGTGTTTGCGTGACTCTGTGTGTGTTTGTGTGTGTGTGTTTGAAGAGACTTTATGGTATTACTATAATATGAGCTCATCCTCATTCTGGGTTGGTGTACTGCAAGATTTGTACAATGTCCTGCTTTGCAAAGTGTCCTTTTTTTCTTTTCTTTCCAGCGGTTCTGTTGGCTGTGATCATTACCCAACGCATGTCATTCCACATCAACATCTCCATCTCAGTCTAAGGTATGAAGGATATGAAGATGCTGATTTGCCTTCTCTTTCATCGTCGTGCCTTGAACCTTTTTTTTTTCCTGAGTGCACTCTTGGTTTATGAACATGGTAATGATCAGAACCCTGACAATAAAGCAGCAATGTTACGGTTAGTTATAAATCTCTCTCCCCCTCAATATCTCATTAACATAATGACTTGAGCTCTCTTATATTGGATTTTAGCATCAGCATTATGGCGAGCAGGAACCATACATTAGCTTCTAATGTTTTACTGTTGCCAGTCGTAAACGATGGGGCACCGCAGATTTGTTTTACCAAGACGTCTTTACGAGTCTTACTTCGATTACCCATGATGCTTGAAGAAGACTTTTTTTCAGCTCTCAACCGGCTGCAGCAAGTGTGAACAGTTGGATACAAATAGTTTGCATAAAATCAGACTGTTTTTTTTGTATGTACACAAACCACTATATCAGAATGAGGAAGGAGCTTGCTCTATGACTATGAGAATGGCGTGATTATTGGAGCTAGACAGGCTGGTCTACTGGGATTTTTACACAGAGTCATCTCTAGGATTTATAGAGATTGGTCTGAAAATGAGAAATTATCCAGTGAGCTGTTATTCTCTGATGGAAAATGCCTCGCTGTCAGACTGGTTCGAGCTGATAGAAAGGTGACAGTAACTCGAACAATCACCATTTACAACCAGCGTATGCAGAAGAGCATCTCTGAATGCACAGCACGCCAAAACTTAATGCAGATTGACTACATACAGCATACTGGGTGATACTAATGTCAACTAAGACCAGGCAACTGAGGCTACAGTTCACCCGGCATCACCAAAATTGGTGTATATTTGGATGGTAGGGTTAGAATTTGGTATAAACAACATAAAAGCATGGCTGCATCATGTCTTGTATAAACAGTTCAGGCAGCTGTTAGTGGCATAATATTTTCTTGACGTGCTTTGGTATGTCAAGGCTAAGCCAACTGAGCATCATTTAACTGCCACATCCTGCCTGAGTATTGTTGCTGACCATGTGCATCCCTCTATGACCACAGGAGCGGCCTGGGTCCTTTTTGTGTGGAGTCTGCATGTCCTCCCCGTGTCTGCGTGGGCTTACTCCGGGTACTCTGGTTTCCTCCAGCAGTCCAAAGACATGTGACTTAGAGAATTGGTGTCTCTAAATTGTCATCGACTCGTGTCTGTGTGTGTCTGTGTGTGTCTGTGTGTGTCTGTGTGTGTCTGTGTGTGTCTGTGTGTGTCTGTGTGTGTATGTATGTATGTATGACTAGTCTTGAAATGAACTTGTGTATGGATATAACCTTGTGCTTGTCGCTGGATGGCCACTGATGCCGATGAGCAACATTTAAAGAAGCCAAATAAACAAACTTTATGACCACAGTGTACCATCTTCTGATGGCTCCTTTTAGAAAGATGATGTGCCACGTCATAAAGCTCAAGTAATTTCAAACAGGTTTCTTGAACAAATGAGTTTGGTGTTCTCAAACAGCCTCCTCTAATCACCAGATCACAATCTAATAAGGCGCCAGGGAAGCGGTGGAATGGGAGAATTGCTTTGTGATGCTATCCTGTCGGGATGGAGTAAATCTCTAAGGAATGTTTCCATCACCTTGTTGAATCTATGGGTACAAACCGGTACAAGCAAGGTTTACACAATAAAGTGAATGCACGTATAGAAATGAATGTATGAATGTATTTCTTCCTTGAAAGAATATTTATGACAACTCTGTTGCTTAGTAGTTGCAGGCCACATAAAATCTGCCATCAAACACATGAACTCACGATAGCCGCATCCCACTTCAGGGGCTGCAACCCTCTAAAGTTGAATTTTAAGATTGTTTGCTGATCTTAAACTGGCTGCTGTTACCCCAGTCCTAAAAACCAAGTCTAGACAGATCTGTGTTAAGCAACTTTAGACCCATGTCTTACCTCCCTTGCCTCTCTATGGTTCTCGAGCTTGTGGTTGCCTCTCAGCTATTTAAACACTTCAAAGCTAGCGATCTGATTGAGATTTTTTTTTGATCTGGTTTTCACCATGAACACAGTAGACTGTGACTGAGACTGCACTCGTTCTTAATGATCTTCTTTCTGCCTTTGATCAGAGTCTCATTTCTATCCTTCTCCTCCTGGATTTCAGCACTGCATTTGACACCATCTGCCATAACATCCTACTTACTTGTCTTGTCAGGTGTCTTTTCTTTGTGACGGCCGCTATTTCGTACATCTGGGTAACCATGTATCTGACACTGTCCTGATGCGCCATGGTGTCCCACAGGGTTCTGTCCTTGGCCCCCTTTTATTCACTATTTATATCTTTCTGCTCTGTACTGTCTGTACTATGCTGTTTGTCGGCATGGTTTGACCTTTCTGCTGAAGATACTCAGGATTATCCTCTCATTCCTTTCCTCCCTCTGCTCTCTACAGCTGTATTTCTGAGCAGCTATCTTGGTTGCAGTCATTTTCTTTTTCTTTTGCTCAACCCTCACAAAACTGAGTTGCCATTTCCTCCTTCTCTAACTCTTGGCTTTTCCATTGAAAGCGCTACGTTGAAACCCTGTGACCTGGTCAGGAACCTTGGAGTCATTTTTGATTCCTCTCTGACATTTGAGTCTCATGTTAACTCTCTCTCCAAATCTTATTTTTTCACCTCCGTAACATCACACGTCTAACCCTTTTCTGTCTCGAGACATGGCTGTGACTTTGATACATGTTTGTCATCACTAGGCTAGTCTACTGTAACTCCCTGCTGTATGCCCCCCTGCCAAGTCTTTTTGCCACATTCATTCCATTCAGAATGCCTTCACTGGCTCCCCGTCACTTTTCTCATTTAATACAAAATCCACAATCCTCATATTTAATGGTTTAAACCCCATGTATTTAGTGACACTCATCTCACATTATTCTCCATCTGTCTTGCTGTCCCCAGGTTTAAGCTCTCCACTTTTGCTGTTGTTGCCCTTACAATCTGGAATGCTCTACCCTCTTCTGTCCGTTTTATTGCTTTCTTCTCTCTATTTAAAGCCTGTTTAAAAACACATCTCTTTAAGAAATGTACTTCCTTCTGTGTTTAAACTTTTTGTGTACAACATTTTTGAGCTTGGGAAAGTTCAGCCCATTATTATTAGTATAGTAAAGCGACTAGGCTGTCCCATTTCAAAGGCTCCGAGAAATCTTTTCTTTTCCATGGTAACGAAGTATCATTTCAGTCCCAGTCTCTTTTCGGTTCGGACTACATCGCCATCTACTCAGCCTACAAAGGACACTCCTTGGAGTACCTTGTGGACTGCACTTTTCGAAGGATGCAGCCCTTAAAAGGGAATGCACCTCTATAATATGTCCTAGGGGTGGGAATCTCTAGGTACCTCACAATTCAATTTAATTACGATTCAGAGGGCAACGATTATTGCATCTTGATTCGTTTTTTTTCTATACTGTTTTTTTTTTACCATGTGACTACATGAAACAAATGGTGTCAAAATGGGTCCTAAAGTTTTGAGAACCAAAAAACCGGTAACCAGAAATGTACATTTTGTAATTAAAACCGGTTTGTAAACAGAATATTTCTGTTTGTAATCTATTTTTAGTTTAATATTCTTGAAGTATCTGTTTTCTTTGCGTCTTTTCTCCGTTGTGCTTCTCTGTCTCGCTTTCGCTTCCAAGAGTTTCTCGCTTTTGACTTTTGGACTCGATTTGACGGGGTGCGGGATCTATGCAATAATTGGCTGCTGGAGTTAAGCCCCACCCACCAGCTCATCCTACAGAACCCGCTACGTCAGCGAAAGAACGCCACTCTTTTACCCCGATTGGAAAATAGTCGGGAATAAACATGGGGCAGCTGCATGTTTTTCTCATATCAGCTACTTTTAATGATTATGGCATTTAATAATGAGGCTTATAGTCATTATTGACTGCTAACTGGTTAATAGCGGTAGTTTTAATTTAACTTACCTCAGTTTAGTTAACGTTACGTAGCTCAATCGCTTTGTGAAATAAAGGTCCTGATCTGACCATGTCCTAACGTAGAACGTTTATACATAGCTCCCTGCATAAAACAACGTTTAGCTTAAACTATATAATGTTTTGGCAGCTTAACAATAAATGTGAAATCTGTATTAAAACGTAAAGTAAAATACACTGATGTAGTTAATATAATAAAATTCCTTAATGAATGCCTGTTGCTGGGTGGTTTGTTCCAAATGATCAAATTAGTAGTGTGACTGTAAGCCTATACGTCGAACTGTGCATTACTAAAAGAGATAATTGGTAAAACTATCTTCCCTGTGTTCACAACCATTTTCCAATCGAGGTAAAAGAATTTCGTACTTTTGCTAACGTAGCGGCCTCTGTAGAATGAGCTGGTGGGTATGGCTTAACTTCAGCAGCCAATGATTGCCTAGATCCCGCCCCCCATCAAATCGGGTCCAAAAGTCAAAAACGAGAAACTTTTTGAAGCGAAAGTGAGACAGAGAGAAGCGCAACAGAGAAAAGGTGCAAAGAAAGCGAAAACGGATACTTCAACAATATTAAACTCAAGTTTAGTTACTCCAGCAAAAGCAGTATAAACTTGATTTATTTTATTTCATGAAAAGGTGTCCAAATACTTTAGTCAATATTGGTGAAGAGAGTGAACTGATTTGACTGTTCAAGCTATCTGAATCTTCACTATTACCTATGTGATATTCAATTCTCCCCCCACAAACAAATGATCTTTGCAGATTCGCATGCATTTTGGCTTTGCAGAGATTATTTTGCACACACTTTCAGTAGCTTTAATTAATGTTAATAATAATTGAAATGGTTTATTGTTAGTGTGCGATTACACCAGAGACTCATCCAGCTCCTGTTTTGAGTCTCATCTCTGTCTTACAGTACCTAATCTTGAGTGTGGTGAAGTGTTCTAAAATATACTTCGAGCTTTTCAAAGCTGGGAAATTACGATAAAGCTACATAAATGCTCTTATATACCTTTTAATGAGAATTATTTAAACATATTCCTGGTATAAAGACTATTTTTGCAAACTTGATTCGTTTATTATTTACTCCATATAAATGCATGTTGACAATTTTACTACACTTATTAGAGCTTGAAATAAACCCATGAAGCATTAAATTACAGTGTGAAGGTCATCAACCCCCCCCCTTTATTATTGAGGTAGTGATTATGACAGATGCTGCAGTAAAATGTAAGGTCATAGTTATTTCTGTTTTTATGATAACATAAAGTAAGTTGTTTGTGTTTTACACTAATGACAGCTGTTCAGCCTGTGTTTAAACGCCCCACATTGGGCCATTTTCTTCAACATGTAGCATAAACTCTGAACTTTGAACTGTCATTATAATAAATGAGCGTGAAAGATGAAGTCATCATGGAAACTGTAATGCTAGAGGTGTTAACGTCGGTTTCATGTGTAGTGCAAAGTACAAGCTTTATCTTAATTTCTCTTGACTCATTCACACCCACGCTGAGAATGGATTTTGCCTCTTAATAAAACTGTCAGTGTTTCCAATAACAACCATGAACTCCTGTTCCACCACATTAGAGGTTTATGATTCGTTTAGTAATATTGTCCATTTTCATTTTATTTTATATATAAAAACACAGAAGTGCTGGAGTTAAGGAGTGAAGGTACTTCTGTAACACCTGATCTTGTTTTGGCTCAAAAAAGTCAACTAGAGAAAAATGGCTAGTCATACAACCTCTCAAGTCAATCACTTTTAGCACATAGCACTTTTTTTTACAATGGTACATTGTCTCAAAGCAGCTTTACAATCTTATATTATCTTAAAAGGCCAATCCCAAGTTGAGCAA
>JAUZST010009082.1:0-13193 GCA_034779995.1 Parotocinclus haroldoi
CATTGGCCTCTTTACGTAAAAATGTGCAAAATGACCAAAGGTATCTCCGAGGTCAAGCAGATTTTATTTTGTGCAATGCAAATACAGTGCTCACAGAGTCGACTTTAGTTTAAATAGACTATGCCTTATTATAAAATGTTCATTATTTAATCCCACAGATATTTCAATTTGAAAAAGCCAATAATAATGTGAGATGGTGTTCGATACCCAGCATGAGGTAACACACTCTACTGACCATTATAATGTCTTCATTTATCAAAAGCCCAAACACCATCAGTGTTACATATTCATTGATAAATACATGCAATAAAAGCCAGGCAAATCAATTTCCTAGCTGAGAAATCTCCTTATTAAACTGTTTCATCCTTGCTTTGTTTCATTATATTAATGGGACTCCATATATCTCAGTGATGCTCCCAACACACAGTGTTAATTGTTGTATCTTAATGACTAGTTAAAATGAGCCAGTAACTGTCCTCTTCTTTATGATCACAGCTCTTAGAAAATGCTGACTTTTTCAGAGGGACCTTAGTGGAGAATGATGGAATCCTCTTTGAAATGTATAGTGCTGTGTAAGACTGCTGAACCATACTTTTGATTTATCTAGTACCAGCTGTGACACTTTACTCATGGGACTGGATCTAAACAGGGCACTTTGTGTATGACTTTACTGCAGATTTACTGTTTTGCTTTAGTGGATGTTTACCTTTTTATTAATGCATTTCTGTAGAGAGAATTAGGACTAAAGGAGCACGGTGATTTGTTTACTGCAGGGCTTTTGGATATATTTAACACCAAACCTGGGCATGAGAGATTGCAATGCTTTAGGGAAGCAAATTATACTGGGGCAAATTATGCAAGCCAGCGTCAATCGCTAATGGTGTTATTATGGCCTTGAAGGGCGTTGGCAAAGATGCGTTAACCCTATACACTACAGTTCTGCTGTATTTAACAATATTTAACTGGTGTGGTTATATGTAGGATGTCAATGTATAAATGACATATCTACCAACCTGTCATTTTATGCATTAATCATGGTGGAATTTAAATGAAAGGCGTGTAAGATCCGACCAGTGGACTTTACACACCACTGTGCAGACTGAGAAGGGCAGGAATTTTTGGAGACTTAGTCTGAGGAAGGGAAAGTAGGCCAAGTGTGCACAGGTAACAGGTTTATTCAGGTTCACCAAAAGCTCAATCAAGTTAGGTGAAGCACATTTTGGGACACTGATCAGCCCTAAGAGAAGCCCGGCTATATGTGCACACTGAAACGTTGTCAGAAACTCCTGAGGATAAATTTTACATCAGCAAACCATCACAAAGAGCAGTCCAATACATTATACAGAGAGCTCAGCTAAAATCTTTCCAATGACCCAGTGCTATACCTACTGTGTACCAGTCTATGGAAGCATTTTAGAGGAGTATAGCATAAAAGACATCATTCTATGCCTTGCATGAAAGGATGCAATTGGCTGATACTTCTGGGAAGATATTTCTTATCGCTTTTTTTCCTTTGAATGCCTGCATTAAAAAGCCCTCATTCTGTAATGGATATTACCATATGGGCTCAGGAACACTTCAGAAAACCATTATCAGGCAACACAGTTCATCTCTCCATCTGCAAGTGCAAGTTAAAACTATACCATGCAGAGCAATGCCGGCTTCTCTGGGCTTGAGCTCATCTGAGATGGACTGACCCAAAGTGGAAAAGTGTCCTGTGGTCTGACGGGTCCACATTTTAAATTGCTTTTGAAAATCATGGACATCGTGTTCTCCTGGCCAAAGAGGAAAAGGACTGTCCAGATTGTTATCAGCGAAAAGTTCAAATGTCAGCATCTCTGATGTACGGGGTGTGTTATTGCCCATGGCACGGCTAACTTACACATCTGTGAAGGCAACACTAATGCTGAAAGATACATACAGGTTTCGGAGTAACATATACTGCCATCCAAGCAACGTCTTTTTCAGAGACATCCCTGTTTATCTCAGCAAGACAATGCCAAGCCACAGGATACTAGACTACTAGACTACTAGCCTACCTGCGGTCCAGACCTGTCTCCTTTTGACAATGTGGGGCACATTATGAAGCACAAAATACAAATACGACAACGGAGTTGCAACTGTAGTTGTACATAAATGGGAAAGAATTCCACCTACAAAGCTTCAACAATTAGTGTCCTCAGTTCCCAAACGCTTAATGAGTGTTGTTAAAAGGAAAGGTGATGTAACACAGTGGTAAACATGCCCCCATACCAACTTCTTTGGAATGTTTTGCAGGCATAAAATTCAAAGTGAGTAAATATTTGCACTAAACAATAAAGTTTATCTGTTTGAACATGAAATATCTTATCTTGGTATTTTATCTTTATTCAATTGAATATAGGTTAAAAAGGATTTGCTAAATCACCGTATTCTGTTTTTATTTATGTTGTACACATGCAGACTTCCAACTCAACTACAACTTGGTTAAGAAGGCCTTCTGGCCTTTAAAGTTATATATCTTAGAACTTTTTAGTAGGATTTAAAGAAAGCAGTTGCAGCAAGTAAGCCATTAAACCTCATTGAGCTGGAAGGCGTTGAATGAGAAGAATGGACTGATATTCCATGAGAGACGTGTCCGAATTGTGCCAAGACTTATTAGAGGTTATCAAGAAAAAGGTTGAATAGCTGTTGTTGCACATTTTATTAACAATAGCGACCAGATTGGTGGAATTTGTAAAGCCTTTTGCAGCTCCCTTAATTGAGTTAATTGATAAACGTTACTGTCAGCTGTTAAAAGTTGGCATTTTTGCCCACCTAACCTGGATAGAAAACTTATCTGATTCATAATGTTTTATCCCTTTCCCTACCAAGCAAAACACAACAATATTATTTCAATAGATTGAGATATTAAATACAACCAAGAAGTAGTGTGATTCTAGATTTAAAAAATGAATGCGGTGAAATAATTGTTAGTTTCTTAAAATCTTAGACCTTCTCTGAAGACTTAGGGATCCCTGAGGACAGCCCATTAGTGTTCCTGTGTATTGCTATGCTGACCTTTGCATTTATTGCATTGAGTTGCACTTGTCCCGTAGAGCTCCTAGACCGCCTTGTTCTTTGCACAGCACTCTCTGGTGACTTGATATTTTGTTTCATTGCATACTTGTGTATGGATAAAACAGCACAGACATTCTGACTTCAAAAGATGAATTAAAATCCAACTTAACTTTATTTGTTCTCTCGCATGCTGCACACCACACATCAGAAAACTGTAGAGTCCTATTCAGATCACTAAATGTTCTCCAATCACACATTCCCCTATAATTAGCTTAGGCATTGCGAAGGCAAAGCCAATTATTTTCTGGCAGTATACACTGAGAATCTGTTTAGTCTTGCAAGATCATTTGCATTCAGTTGGCTGAATAAAGAAACCCAAGTGTTTGAACAATAGGATCATACTTTAGGTTGAAATCCATGCTGAGCTGTGCTGATGCTATTTGGGTGCTTATTTGTAGCATGCAATTAGCCTGTCTGCTATAATGTTTTGTGAAATGGCTGCTGGAGATACATAATATTGCCATGGTTAAAACATATGTGCACCTGCTGGGTCCTGTATGGTGCTTAGGCAGGCAGGGTTAGCATGGTATTGATTGTCTTCCCTCATTTGCTAGTTAGGTCTTTAGAACTACCTCGGCCTTCTGGACAAACTTATGTTTGCAGGCCCCAATTACTTGCATGTAATTACAGTATATATTAACTATATATTGCTGAAGTTCCCTAAAATAACTTCAGTTTTTTACATAAATTGGAACGCTGACTCACCTCTGAGAAACATTAAAAAATGTAATAAACATGATAAAGTGAATGGATAATTAGACTCAAGGAAGACACACACTGGGCTGATACTATCATGTGTTTGAATTAGGGAAATTTGCACTTTCTACTGGCAGAAAAGATACTGGCAAATGTTTGTGAGAAGCAGTAATATATAATCTAAAATAGTTCCTTGCAACCATTACTTTATTTACAAGCATTAGTTAAGAAAGACTATGCGGATAGTGGATGTGGAAGTTTAGCTGGGGAAAGAATGAGCCATAGAGAGATTGGGTAATGGAAATTAGGGCCAGTTTTGTTGTACACTAGATCTGGGAAAAACTGGAGGCAAAAATGTATGCCTAGCAATGTATCATACTAACATGGAATAGTGTTTTAAGTTGCAAGAAACATCAAAAAACTACACTGAATTTGTCATTTTTTTCTGGTAATACAAAGGCTTATTTCTTCTACTAGTGCATGTTTTAATAACCATAATAGTCATTTCAGGTGACATTCACTCTTTCCTAAATGGGTCTGACAAAATATTCACTTTAAAGCTGTGGTATTGGCGAAATTTGATGTTTCCTTGTGGAGCCTTCCTTGACCTGCATGAGGTAGTAATTGGTGAAAAGGTTAGCATGAGGATGCAGGTTTGATAAATGCTGATAAACAGGAAAAGGTTTTAGTGTTACAATATCTCACAAAAGTGAGTAAACCCTCACATTTTATTATATAAATATGTCTGACAACACTGAAGATGTGACACTTTGCTACGATGTGCAGTAGTCAGTCCACCGCTTTTATAACAGTGTAAGTTTGCTGTGTCCTCAAAATAACTCAACACACAACACTCAAGACATTAATGTCTAAACTGCTGGCAACAAACGTGAGTACACAAATTGTGCACACTCAGCCATTTTCCCTCCCTGGTATGATGTGATTTGTTAGTGTTACAAGGTCTCAGGTGTGAACATGTGCCTCCAAGGACTTCCCACTGAGGACTGATTTTAAAATGCATTTTGTTACTTATTTTAGTACTAACTTAATCTTTATTAATATTATTTATATAATTATTATTGATTTAAATGTTATTATTTACTTAATTTTACTATTACTTTAATATACTTTAAAGTATTTACTTAATTAATATCTAGGCCCCCCCATGGAGGTCGGGTCCCTTTTTGAGTCTTGGTTCCTCCCAAGGTTTCTTCCTTCTACTTTTCGGGAGTTTTTTCTTTCCACTGTTGCCCTAGGCTTGCTTACTGGGATTGGCCTTTTAAGATTATAAAGCTGGTTTGAGACAATGCTCCATTATAAAAAGCGCTATAGAAATAAATTTGACTTGATTTGACTTGCTTGAAAAGCAGGTGTGAAACATTTGGTGTTATGGCACATGCATATTGCCTCTTATCTGGCTTCTGACTTCCTGGTGTATGATAGCACCTTGAGATTTTCTTCCTCTGTTAGCAAGTTCTAATTCATTGTGGCCATGGCAACCACATGGGGCTACATGCTAAAAATATGTAGCATAGCTGAAAGTTCTTGGCTTGAAAATATGTGCAGAAAAATCTGAGTGCCAGTCGTCTTGTTTCTAACTTTTTGCTGCATGTTAGCGCAACGCGTTTCACGTGGCAAGGGAATCTCAAGAGAAAAATAAACTAGCGTGCATGGTCGCATTAATTTGATGCTCTTTGCGTATCATTTGATATTATACAGCTATTAGTTCTGCAATCTGATTTGTCTCTCACCATGCTGATATGTTATAAAAGCAAGGTTTTTACATCAAAACAGTATCGCTTTTTTAATATAAAAGAACAGAAAATAGCACATGATCAGGAAACCAGACTTTAAAATAGTTTGGGTAAAGGGAATGATAGAATGTTTTACAGACATTCAGTATTGTGAACATCAGGGGTTTGACCCAGAACAGTCCCCTCTTGGAACCATTCACTCTGTCCTCATCGGAGTCATTTCGGAATATGGTCTGGGATATGTCCTTTGGCATCACCTGTGACAGGAAAAGAAAACATTTTCTGTCAGGAGTATTTTATGTAATCCAGCTTGATCAGTTGCATGTAGAATATCAGTTCACTGTACCTGTAAAACTCAGCATCATTTCATCCATTATTTGCTCCCCTGGCTACATTGCTGTCAGCTTTGATGGTGTATGAGTAGAGGGTTTCCACAGCAAAGAACAACAGAGGTCCATGGGTGTGTGGCTGTTCCCTATGCTCAGCTGCACACCATGCTCCCTTGCAGAAAGAAATTACAGTGGTGATGGAGCAGAATCCGACTGGGTGGATAACATCTATTTTATTCTTGCAGGTGCAGTATTTTCCACATTTCTATAAAATATGAAATGAAAAAAGTGAGCATTTTAACAAATTAAAGTACAAAATTTGCACGCTGCTCACAATAATTAGAGGATATTTTATTGGGTATATTTCATTTCATCCCCTAATTTTTCGGAGCACTATATTTGATGCACAGCTCAAAAGGCGTGAGCTTTACCATCGTGCCACTATTTGGCCCAAGCGACGAACTGACAAATTTGACTATTTTGTATAATGAATTTTGTGCAATTTCAATTATTTATTTTCTAATATATTACTTTCACAATCATTCAGCATTAGAATAAAAGTGACAATTAAAAGAGAAAGAGAAATTGCTTTGTATAATTTTATTGCTATGATTGACATGGTGGCTAATTGGATATTGCTGTTGTATCACAGTCCTACACCAGCCTGTATGGAGCTTACTTTTCTGCCCGTTTCCTGAAGGTCCTCTAGTTTCCACATGTGACGTATTAGGTCAATTGAAATATATTTTTTTTAATTCCAGCTTGAGTGTGCGAGCATAAATGCATTTGTTTTCCTTCTCCAAGTTATACACCTGATCCAACTAATTAACTAATTAAGATCTCTTGAGCTCCTGAGCTGTATGAATGTATTAGAGTAGGACAACCTCACTGTGTAGGGCACCGTTCTGTACATTTAGTTAGCACATAAAAAGATTGGAAGATTCCAGAGCTATCTGGGATGGACTAATGTGTTTGGTGGTCAGATGAATTGGAATTCCAGGTCCTTTTGTAGAAATATTAGATGCCATGTGCTCCAGGGCAAAAAAAATACCCAATCCCAAAAGCCAGGGTCTGTCATGTTATGGGGTTGGGTCAGTGCCCTCGGCAAATGTCATTTCAGTTCTGTGCTGACAGCATTAATGCAGAAAAGTACATTGAGATTTTAGAGTAATATTAATTCATTCAAGATATCGTCCATGCATTTATCAACAAGACAACGCCAAACAAGTCAAACCAGTTAGGGCTGAAGTTTGGAAATCCCTTCCAGTTTTTTTGCAAGAACACTGTTTTTTAACATTTCAATAATTTTCTCATACAATTGTTGACCACTGGAAATCTGCCTATCGCTGTTTTACAATAGACTTAGTCTTTTGTACCAAATAAAGATTAGAATCATCTGTAAACAAATCACGAGTGTGTTTACCTTATTACTAGCCATAAATGGACTCATCCCAACTTTTGTTCTAGGCCTGTATGAACAAATACAAAGTTGCTAGATACTGAACTGCAGTCAGGTGGAGACCCCGAAGAGAACGACGAGCATGCAGATAAGTTTTCTTGAGATGGTTTCAGACAGTTTCTGTGCAGAAATAATTTTTTGTGCATACATTGTTGAAGCTGCTGTCCGGCTGGCTGCTGAGACAATTTTGGAGATGAAGATGATACTGGATGTGAAGTTTGGATCTGGTGTGGTTACACATGGTCAGCAGTTGCAATAGCTCTATTGCATATTACTGCAAAATTCAAAACCATTAAAAATTGCAACATCTGTTGCAGATTTAGACAAATTTGTGAACAATATTTGAGAGAAAAGGTTTTTTTGTGTGCAACCCCAATTATAATGAAGTTGGACGTTGTGTAAAACATAAATAAAAACAGAATATGATGGTTTGCGAATCCTTTTCAAGCCATATTCAATTGAATACGCTACAAACACAAGATATTTATTTTATCATAAACTTTATTGTTTTTAGCAAACATTTACTAATTTTAAATTTGAAGCCTGCAAAACGTTCCAAAAAAGTTGGGAAAGGGGCAACAAAATACTAGGCAGATACAGGTTCAGAACAGTCCAATGTCATACTGGTAAACAAGAGAGCCAAAAGAGGAGAGACGGTAAAGTTCAGAGGACGAAAGCAGGAAACCAGGTAAGCTAAGTGATAACCATACAAAAAAAAGCACTTAGAACCAAGTTGAGGCGACAGAGCGTATAAATAGAGGCAAAGAAGATGAGGACCACTGAGTGATTAGATGGACGGAGAAGGTTAGTGAGAGAGAGGTTGGGAGTCGTCTGCCGTGCAGTCTGCAGGTGCGACAGTGCGACGATTTAAGGTTCCATATTGGGGTTTACGAACTGTAAATTGTAGAATATAAGAAATAAAGGGTATAATGAAGTAAAATGTGTTTTGTGTTACAAATTTTCTAATAACACTATAGCCAAAAGCTCAAGTAACACCAAGTACCACCACATTTCTACAGAAAAGTAACAACAGTAACTAACGAGTTAATGCTGCATGTTACTACACAGTTCTCATACTTTGCTTCCAGTCAAGCCTTTCTCGCCCTGCAGGTTGATGGATTGTGATCGGCTAATTCTCTTTTAATTTTCTCTACTTGCAGAGTTCCCCATGGATTTCTGTGAAGGCAGCACTATAAGAAGATAATAAAATGCAACTCTGCTCACCATTTACTTCGCTGCACAATGTTTGAAGGAATCAGAATCACTCACAGGCGAGATTTCAATTGGTGGCCTGAGGGGAGGACTTATCAGCTGGTGGCTTCAGTCTATAAGAGGTTTAAGGATTTCATCTGTGACTCCAAACAACAACTCACCTCAATAAGTGCTCCAGAAAAAGAACAGTAAGACGATTCAGTTTTTTTAATTAACTGAAAAGAAGCCAGTTAACGCTTCACTTACTATCGTTTAAATTCTTAAAAAACTTGTTTGATATTGCGATGTACAATCATTGTTTAGTTTCCCATATCTATTTGGCGAATGTAATTTCATTACATATTGTTTTAGATGCAGTCAAATTTGACGTTTTCTAATACTTTAGTCTTTATTATTAAATGTATTCTTTAAAACCTTTTATTACGCTTTTAATATAACATTTGATTTTTATGTCAACTGCCATGAAAAGATACTTGATATATTTAATTTTACATTCTTTATAAAGGTTTACACTCTAAGAGTTACTTAATATAGTTGATGCCAAGATGTCAGTTTATAACATATTCTTTAAAAAAATATATTTTGTTCGTTTGGTGTAGCCACAATTTTATTTTTTATTACTATTAATTAGAATTGTAAGAAATCATATTTTCCATTTATCTCAAGATTCAGTTTTGTTTGTATTTTTATATTTAATATAAGAAGCAAAGCAAACGTCATCATTAGCTTTACAAGTTATATTTTACCTGATTATTTTACAGTAATTTTATAGGATTAAGCAAAGTTAATGTCAACAACTAATAGGATCTTTAATTTGAAATACAATATCTGTGTTTGTCATATAAGAAACAGCATTTCAGACGTTGGTATTATGCAAATTTGAAGGTTATTTCCATTTTCATAAGATTTTTTAAAGCTTATAAAATGTAGTCGCCTACTGGGTTGCACTATAGATTCTGTATTATTGACTTTTAAAGGTATCTACTGTACTTTTAGGCCACCGGGAGGTGCTGTGACACATAGATACATAAGAACAGGGCCATTAATTCAGCAGTTTTAATTCTTGTTAGTCATCTGACTTAATCCATTGTCAGTCAAATCTGTGGTTGTTAAATATGTACATTCATAACAGATGCCCTTATTTGAAGTGACCTACAGTACTGCTTTGTAAGTCCATTAACAACAATCATAAAAATCTGTCCTTTAATTATATCCTATTAAAAAATTATGCAATTACAGCAGTTATTATGCGTCGTAGTCATCAAAAGCATCATGATTGCATAATGATTCGCACACTGATTACAACACCACTCTTCAGGAAAGACGTTTGAAGTGTATAAATATATTATGCAAATTTGAAATTAATTACACATACAGATTGCGGTAGTCACCCTAAAATTAAAGTGAAAACGCAGGTCTGTGGTTGGCAATGATGGCAGTTGTTTTACTCTTTTTAACAGAGGATCATGGGAATGAGTATCATAGCCACCCTTGTTAACTCAGGTGTGACCCTGTGGCATATCACATGTCAATGAGAACAACTGAGTGAACATGAACTTAGCCACCATAAATTCAATGTTAACATGCTGTTTTATATTAGGGATTTTGTGGGTCAAAGACATTTTGATTGCTTTCATTTGTTTTTTCTCAAGAAAAGATATTCCTATAATGCAATCAACGTACATTTTTTTTAATATTCTGGCTCAAAAAGTGTGGGCTTTGTTAATTATTCGATGAGTTTAACTCATCGATTGATATGAAACGTAATCTAATAGTGCACCTGGATTCACAGATTAATAGTTATGTACCTAGAAACCCACATATCATAGTGTCTTAGGAATTATGGTGCAGAAATGGGACCTTTAGTTCACTAGTTACTCCTTAATTTAAGCAATTCTAATGTTCTTTAGGTGTCTCCTGTAAGTGGTGCAAGCATGTACATGCAAGTATAAAGACAGGTGATTATCAAAAGCAGAAAAAGAAGGCAGTATTTGCATGTTAAAGACATGTATTAACCGAGATTGGTGAGTCCTAACATTAATAGTGCTGGAAGACGAACCAGCAATGTTCAATGTTCAGCAATGTGAGACCTGTCACATACTATGTTGCACAAACAACTGGAGCAACCACACAAAACACAACCCAAACTTTTGGTGCCGGGAAATCATAAATCTGTAAATAACTGCACCAAAAGGTCATGCAGTATCTCACAAAAGTACACCTCACTTTTTTGTACACACTTATGTAACTATTTCATTATTTCTTTTCATGGGACAACACTAAATATGTGACACTTTGATACTGTACAAAGTAGTCAAGTAGTCCCTGAGTGAAAATGCCCAAAGTGTCAATATTTTGTGTGGCCGCCATTTTTTTTCCTGTACTGCCTTAACTCTCATGGCCATGGGTTTCACCGGAGCATCACAGGCTGCCACTGGAATCCTCTTCCACTCCTCCATGAAGGACAATTTTTTAGGTCCTCGGAATTCTTTGCCATGAGGTGCGACGTTGAGCTTCCAGAAACATTATGAGAGCATGTGAGAGCAATAACACCAAATTTAACACACCTGCTCCCCATTCACACCTTGGGGCCTCACTTTTATTTCCTGCAGTTTAGACATTAATGGCTGTGTGCTGAGCTATTTTGAGGCCACAGCAAATTTACACTGTTATACAAGCTGTAGACTGACTACTGAGGAATTATACCCGATTTTACAGTGCTAGGATACTAAATCATTGTGGATCAGCAGTACACGTAAGAGAAGCTGCTCCTTGGAGAGGAGCACTTTGGATTAATCCACAGATACATGTAATATCATTGACGCCATTTAAAATATGTGGGGTTTTAAATTTACCAGGTGCTGGGCTATAGATCAGAAGGTCCAGGGTTCAAATCATCTCTGCCAACCTACCACAGTTGGGTCCCTGAGCAAGGCCCTTAACTCACAACTGCTTGAGTAAGACTGTACCACTTGAAGAATTGTAATTTACTCTGGATAAGAGCATCTGCTAAATGACATTGCATGTAAAGGTAGTGGAAAGAGGATCCCACTAGACAACTATCTATTCTTTTTCAAAACAATGTATTTTTTGTATATCAGGGTTTGGCTGTATTTAAACTGGGGATGTTCTTGTTTGCAGGTCCTATAGACTGGGCTAAACATTTGCTTCTTGTTCTTTGTCTGTATTAATCATAAACATTGATCTCTAATTGTATTTTCTTTCTTTATTTTATCATTGTTTTGGAAATACATTAAAACGTCGTTTTGCATCACAGTCATTCATGGTTTCTAAAAATAACCTAAAATAATGCATATGGTTGCATTTTTTCCATAAAGACTAACATTTGACTTAATAAGCCATATGGGGTGAGCTCTATGAAGGTTACCCAAGTTGAAGTACACCTCCAAATGAAAGTGTTAAACACATTATCCCATCTAAATTATAAATGCTGTAAGACTTTCAGTCTAAATTAGCACATTGTTTCTACTCTATAAACTAATTGCCTATTACAATTCAAAATAAATTCAGTCAATCATACAAACTGATTCATTCATGTATCAGAATAACAAATTTGACCTCAAACCAAGTGAAACTTGCAGCTTCACTGTCACCAACACCTGGCTTATGGATTGTAATTACCAAATGGAAAATGTAGTGTAATGCAACAGTAAGATCATCTGCATTCACATACATGATGGCCAAAACTTGGAGACACGTCTATTTGGAGAGCAGTGGATGATGAGAGTTTGATGTGTCGTGTGCTGGAGAAGATCTGGGACGGATGCATCTTGACCATGATCCACCATCACTGTCTGCAAACACCAGGGTGCCTTAATCTCCTACCAGGCAGGAGAAAGTTATTACTGGCATCACAGTCACCACTGGCAGCTCATTACAGGTCAGTTTTGAGCCGGCCAAGAGAAAGACGCACACCCCAGGGTAATGCTGAACTTCAGACCTTCAGGCCATCCTGAGGAAGAGTGTTAGTGCAGATGTAATCACTTTAATCCCTCTCACAAAGAAGGTAGCATGAAAACCTCTTGTCTTGACCAGCTCGTCACGATTCATAAGTAGGGTGCAACCAAAGGGGGAGTGTACAACATTTTTTTCTGGTTTGATAAAACCAAAAAGAAACCTGGAGCATTTATTAAAGTACTCATGAATTTGATATCCTAAATAATAAAATTTTATTAGCTTGGAATGGCCAAAACCTGCCTCAAAATTATGATCCTCATACTCCTGATCAGTACGTTCAAAGTGAAAATCAACAAAGGTGAGATAAAGGTTTTCCTTAGCAATGTATACAGTAATACGCCTATTGGAAACAATGTAAAATCTATCTAACACATATAGTCAAATCCAATTTGTAAACAACGAATCATGTAATATTATTTAATGAACATAATTTTAATGAATAAAGAAATAGATACGTAGTTTAGTGTGGTAGTCTTTCAGTTTGATTTCCTGGAATATTTAAGTATTGTGGGTTAACTTGCAGTAAACAAGCTGTTGAATAGAGCTACCCAGTTAGTTTGTGTTTGTATGGTTTATATCTAGACTCAAAAACAGAAAAACAACATGAGCATATACTTTAAATTTTTTTTAACCCAAGCCATTCTGTTACTCTGTATTTACAAGGCA
>JAUZST010009083.1:0-38363 GCA_034779995.1 Parotocinclus haroldoi
AGATTAACACACACACACACACACACACACATACACACATACACACAGACACACAGACACACACACACACACAGACACATACACACAGACACACACATACACACATATACACACACACACAGACACGCAAACACAAACGCGCACACACACACACACACACACACACACAGACACACACACCCACACAGAGACACACACACACACACACACGCAGACACACATACACACACACACACACAGACCCACATACACACACACACACACACACACGCACGCACACACAGACATTGTTTAATAATAATTTGCACTGTAGAGGGTGAAATATGCACATTTTTCCCATTCCTTCCCATTTTTTCCATTTTCCATTTATGTTAAACATTTCCTCTGGTTATCTTTGTTCCTAAGACTCAACCTTTTGTGTATACTTATTTTGTGTATACTTATTTTGTGTATACTTAGTACTTTGTACCAAATCATGATTTCAATCACTTGTTGATATCACCTTTTTGAAATGACATCATTATGAATACATTAATAGCCCTTAATAGCCCTGTCCCAACTTTTGTTTGCTTAAAATTCTGAAACTGTTTAAGCCATGATTCTAAATTTTTATAATCAAAACTTAAATTCACTGATCAGACAAAATATCCAAATCATGTAGTCTGTAATGAAGTTTAGGTAGCTGTTTCGTCTCAAATCAACATCCAAGTGAAATGTACATACACTTGATTCCGAGCAGAAGAATATCCCCAGCCATACACTCCCTCCATAAGCTCTTTCACAGTGCATCCTGGTGCCAGTGTTGTAGTCAAGAACATGACAGGCATACCTTTAGCCTCCAAATTCAGTCCAAAAAGTAAATGAAGTATGGATAGCATATGTCAATTCTTATTACTAAATATGACAAAAAATAATAACATTAAACATCTGTCCTCAGTTTATTTAAACCATGATGGAAAGGAACAGTCTAGATGTGTGAATTAAATGCTCACTGGATGCATCTTTTTTGCATCTATGATTTTTGGTAAGCCTATTCCTCATTTGTCATTTTGAAGATATCATAACACAACAGATTTATAGATAGCCACATAAACATTTACTAAAATGGAATTGATTGAGTGTCTTTCATTAGCTGGGTACACCTTTATTTTTAGTGTTACCTAGGTAATATTGTATTGTATTGTAAAGCCAGATTCACCCTTCTTTATGCTTTTTTTTTAGATGTCTGGAAAAATTTGATGTCTCAGTGATTAAAATGCTGCAGTATTTATATTTGCCTGAATGAGAAGAGCTACTTAGAAATTCATGGTGCTTCACACAACCATACATTATTATCGTAGATCTTGTGGACATGAATCGAGTGAGCAAGCTAAAATCCAAACGTGCAATCTTAACTTCTAACTAATATAAAAGAATATCTGTTCACTGATATGATAGTAAACAAGATGAGCAGTATTGTTTTTCCTCATAGCCAGTATGAGTGCATAATATTTGATTCAGGCTCATAGGGAAATGACTCATTTATTTGGTTTAAATGGGCTGTTGATGTTCAATAACAATGAAAAACCATTCAGCTTCACATTATTAACGCTACCGCAGAAAGAAGCATTGGACTTTGCTGGTCTCAACAATCATTACCGAGTCCATCGTCCATGAGACTTATGGTCTTGAGACCTGTCTCGAGTATTACAACACTATCTGGCAACACCAGGCAAATGATAAAAATTTCAATCATGAGACCAGATGACCTTCTTTTATTACTGCAAGGTCCAGTTGCAGTCCAGGTCCAGATGTTAGTGTGATAAATCCCATACTCAGCAGAGGACATTGCCATGACCCAGTCCTTATGTAACCAGCATTAAACATATGTGCTTTATCTCATAGAAGCTCTTCTGTCCATTTAGACCAGATCGGGTCAGATGTGATTCCCTGTAGTGAGTTTGTGTCTCCCCACCACATGCTTTCCACCGCAGGCTGGGAGCACCCCACCTACCTTATTGTTTAATAGATGTTCTGACCCATCGCAATTTCTTGGGTACATTTTTCCCATATCCAACACTATGAGAACTTACTTTGCTTACTTGCCATCAAATATATCCCAGAGATTTTAATGTTTCTACAGTCATTATTTTTTTGGGAATCTTTGAACTCATGAATTCATATGAGCTTGAAAACTTGAAAAATCCTTCTATACTGAGAGCAAATAGTCTCAAGATATTCCTGACTGCGTATGAAGTCTAGAAATGTTTGCTGTACAGGCTGTCCAGGAGTACCATGCTCAGATAACAAGTGTGGCAGCTCAGGTATTGCAGCAGTATGAACAGATGTTCGGAGCAGCATTTGTTCCTGCTACCAAGCCTCTGGATTCGACCAACCAAGAACATCGCAAGTGCCAGCTGTTTGGAGAGCTCAACTGCTCCGGAAAGTACTTTGCATTTAAAGAACAAATTAAAGTAAGATGTTAGGGCTTAATAACAGCTTAAGAAATCTGTTTATGATTCTACAAATTTATAGAGTGATAAGGATTAGATACCATTTACTGGACAAACACACTCAATGACAAAATATAGCATACACAAACGTCAGAAGGAGGATGGTTATTTTGAGTCTGGGCTGTTTTGACCCAGCTGTTAGGAAGTGTTGGGACCAGTGTTTCCATAAGGGCACGCACACGTGGTGAAGACAGCCCAGCCCTAATTAGAGGGCAACTCCCACAGTGTCATTGTCTACCTTCAAGTTGCACTACACATGCTGCAAAATCTGTGGGTTAGTGTTGTGACCTAACAGGGTATTAGTGCCTTCTTTCAGTTGTATGGTTTTCCTCAATAAACATATACTTTTGCTCTAATATTGTAATCACATCATTATTGCATTTACACATATAAAGTTTTATTCAATTACCACAACTCCTTCTTATCAATATATTTTGTCAATGAGTGTATTTATTCTCTTCTTTTTAACTTACACTTTATTACACCTTCCATCACTAATAAAAGTACCAAACCTACCAGCCCAATCCTTATGTTGATATAACCTCTGAGATTTGGTGGCAGTGCTAGATAAAAGGGGTTTTGGCAAATTTTGCATCCCAATCCACTGCTGTATTTTATGTTATAAACATAAACAGCTATCGTAGCGTGATAAGAACTAGCTGGGCCTTTTAAGATAATATAAGATTGTAAAGCTGCTTTAAGACAATGCTCCACTGTAAAAATTTGACTTGACTACTGGGATTTCAGTATCAGCTCAGAATTAAGTATCTTAGGTTCATATTCAAAAGCCGGAAAATGTGAGATTTTGTAACCAAGTTTTTGTATCTTTATCAATTTCATTATTATATAGTATTACACCTTTTATCTTACTATGGTGTGTGTGTGTGTGTGTGTGTGTGGTTACTGTGTACCAGTCCTCAGTGGTGCAAATTGTTCAGGAGAAAATGTTGAGAACTGAGGCATTCACTACCCCAGAGGAGCTGCAAGCCTTTCTGTGTCAACTCTATGTCTTCCTCATTGATGAGATGCATGTTGCATTTAATAAGGTACACCTGAACAACTAAACAGTCTGCAGTATTGTTTCCTCAGATGACTTTGTGACATAATGTACTAAGAAGTAAATTACGAGTCCTATTGTACTGTCCATGTTGTATTATTGTTAGGTTTTATGTGTGACATAGATTGTTTATTTGGTTCAGCATCAAAGGTTATTTATTGACAAACACAAAATTACCAAAAAATGAATCATGCATAGTCAGATCGGGTCAATTTATAGTAATTAGTTAAGTTAATACATGTATTTGGACTGTAGGTGGAAACTGGAGTACCCAAAATAAAGTCTGGGATTCAATACTTTTTGGGCCTATACCCAAAAGAAGTCTGCACTAAGGCAGAAAGAAATAGGGTATATGCACAAATATTCACTGATAAATCTAACAAACAAACCTCAAGGTTCCTCAAACCTCAAATTGTTCCATATCTTATATGGGTGACATGCCATGGTGTCATGGTGGGTTTACTGTCACCTTACAGCAAGAAGATCCTGGGTTCAGTCGTGGGTGAAGTGTCTGGGTCCTTTCTGTTTGGAGTCACGCCTGACGACTGCGCAGGCTTGCCTTGATTGTGCACACCTGTCCCAGATCAGCGAGGACTATTTATAAGCTTCGCCCGCGTTCATGTTTCTTTTGTTACACGTTATTATTTGGACTTTGTTTGACACAGGTGAGGTAGGGTCTTCTGTTGTCATTTCCAGCCTTTGATCCTGCCCGCCTGTTGTCTCGTTATGTTTTAGTTCTGTTTTAAGTTCTGTTCATTCTGTTACAATAAACACGTCGCGTTTTCCTCTGTCTCCTGCACCGTTTGTGACAGAGTCTCCATGTCCTTCCCATGTCCGTGTGTTTCTCCAGGTTCTCCGGTTTCCTCCCACAGTCCAAAGACAAGCTTGTTAGGTTAATTGGTGTCTCTAAAGTGCCCCTAGTCTGTAATTGTATGGGTGAGTGTGTGAGTGTATGTGGCCTATGACCACAGCTCTGTCGAGGATCATTTAGTTAAAAAGTAAAAAAAATACTTTGCTCCTTTGAAACATTAGCAAATGCATGACTTTGCATATTTCTGGAAAAAGTGAAATTGTCATTACAGCAGCACATCATTAATTCTTAATTATTTATAAATCATTATGATTTAGTAACATATTTCAGTTCATAATCTGTAGCCATGATTATGTCATTAAATTAAAGCATGTAAGCATTTTCTTGACATAATTAAAACAAAATATGAATAATGTTTTTTTTTTTTTCAAAAATTGCTGTGTGCATATTATCTGAGAGATCATGCTAACTGTCTGGCTAACACACTGGCATTCACTGTCAGGCATGTTAATATAGACACTTTTCTATAGACTCTATCAGCAGATACTCAATCTATCCAACCTCAGCCTATGCTGGACAGCAGTCAGCTCAGACACTTTGCCAAGGAAGCCCAGCTAAACCAGGACTACCAACTGGCGGCTCAATATTATCAAGAGGTACAGCTAACTTCATGTAAATTTTAACAAATGTTTTTTGTTCTGTAATAAGCTAAAAACTGAATTTGTTCTCTTTGTCTCTTTTTAGCAACTGTCTCGAGATCAGAACAATCCATCTCACTGGTTTGATTATGGAGTGTTTTATATGCTCACAGCTGAACACATTAAAGCTGAGCAGTGTTTTAATATGGCAGTGTCTATCGACCAAAAGCACATACCCAGGTAGAGGGAAGAGACTGGTTAAAAAACACGATCATCTTCAGTAGCTGTCATAATAACAAATGATGATGATAGAATTACTTAAAATGCTCTCGTGTTCTTTGTAGTTTGCTTATGTGTGGGATTCTGTCAGAACTGAACGGCAGCTATGAAGATGCTGAGACCTTTTTTGAGAGGGCAACCTGTATAGAACCAAGTTTCATTGTCCCCTGGACTTTACTTGGTAAGGCTGGAATGAAAGCAAAAATGCACTTTAAATCTTTTAAATAATATAGTACAGTGGTACATCGGTCCTAGACCACCTCCGAACTTGTCAAATGTCGAAAAAATAATAATTCATTTATATTTATTAAATGTATTCATTTATTTTTAATTAATTTATTTAATTAAATCAAACTCTGCCAAGAAACTAATATGAATCCACATTCTCATCAAGTGTAGTTACATTGGCAAAGGGAGGTTGTACATTAAAAACAAGGATGCAACGATGGAGCGTCATTGCCAAAGGTCTCTGAATAGTCTTGAAGAGCAATTCCATAAAGGTTCCCAAGATTTGATATAAAATGTTTAACAAACATGAATGTGATGTTTGGATGTTTGGATGTTAGCTTTCGGACCTGTACAATTAGGTACAGGTACTTACAGGTAATTAGTACTTCTTCTGGTTTCATGTGACTGTATAACCAGAATATTATGTTTACAGGCCTGTTCTACTTGGCACAAGAGAAGGTCCTCCAGGCAGATATGGCATTCCAAAAAGCGAACAAACATCTAAATGCAGCCATGGTATATAGCAGCCCCGAGGAAGAAGGAAAGATGGAGGCAGGGAAGAGTGAGTGTCCAACTGACTGTGTGGACAATGAAGGTAAGCTGTTGTATGTTTTGTACAGTATAAGGTGATGCTCTGCAATATGACTATGTATAATATGATTATGAAGACAGATTATTTATTTTTAACTGATACATTTTTGATAAATGATGGAAGTAGACATTTGAACTATACATTTTGATGTTGAACTAGGTGTATCATATATTAAAACCTGTTTGATTTATAATGCAATGAACTGTGGTATTCAATTCAATTCAATGTTATTTATATAGCGCTTTTTACAACGTAACATCGTCTCAAAGCAGCTTTACAGTAATACATGATCTTAAAAGGCCAATCCCAAGTTGAGCAAGCCTAGGGCGACAGTGGCAAGGAAAAACTCCCTAAAGTGGTAGAAAGAAACCTCGGGAGGACCAAGACTCAACTGGGGACCCGTCCTCCATGGGCGGCCTAGATGTTAATTAAATAAATACTGAAAATATATTACATTATAGCAAAATTAGGTTAATAAATCAATAACAAATTAATAATAAAATCAATATCAGTAATAGAATAAATAAACTAAACTATAAACAAAATGGATTATAAAGTGAGTCCTTAGTGGGAGGTCTTTGGAGGCACATCGTCTCCTACTGTCCAACCGATGGAGGGAGTTCCTAGTGTGATTAGAGACATACAATGGTGTGCAAAAGTCTTAGGTCCCCATTACATTTGCTGTTGTAACAATGTTAAGAAGCATGTATAAAGTATTGTAAATGTTTGGACTTGTTGTTGAATTCTTGGCTACTACCGTTTCAAAAAGTCCATTCCTGATCGACCTCCTTCCGACTGCATACAAGTCACTTTTGCATCCTGATAAAGATACCAGATTAAGTACTAGATTATTAGATTAAATAAGATTTAAGCGATATAGTAAGAAAATGAATGCATTTTGTGGTCGATTTTGTTCTGCTCGATCATGATTTTAGATGGAAATCATAAAGCTTTAGGCAAGCATTTTAAGAGTGCCATGCACTGCCCCCTTCAGATGATTCAGGATTAGAAGAGCAATTTGACTTGGTAGGCAGAACTACCCAGCTGCCTAATATTGTGTCAGTTCTCCTCATGACCCCAAGGCTCCGAACCACCAAGGCAAGGTGTTCTGTGGTATGTGGCGCCAAGATGTTAGCAGTATGTTCTCCAGCAAGTCCTGTAGGTTGCGATGAAGGGCCTTCAAAACAGCTTTACAATTTTCTTTTATCTAGGCTCAAGACCATACTAGGGCAACAGGGGCAAGGAATAAACCTTGGTAGGGCCAAGACTTAAAAAGGTAGCCATAGGTGTTAAACGTAAGAATTAAACGGTTACCTAATGATTACGTTTATAGTAATTGTTTAAGTAATCGTGATAAATGAAATTTAAAAGAGAGAACATATTTAAAGAAAATATGATGATTAAAATTAAATATAATAATAGAGAGTATGATGCATTAAACTATGTAAAATATAATAGTATAAAGATTCTAACATGGAAATTGTAATGGATCAGGAGCTTGGACAGAAAACAGATTGTGTAGTTAGTGATGTTATGAACAAGGAGTGTATTAACAGAACATTTGTGCAGAATGGGACTGCAGCAGCATTAACTTCATCGCTCACAAAATTAGGGGATATCTCATTATGGAATATTTTATTTTGAACTATCCTAATTTTTGTGAGCAGTATATAACTGTATAACGGGGAGAGCAGACTGAATGGTCTATATGCATATACTATAAGCATTCTGCATGTGAATATTGTGTACAGTGGACACACTGCTGGACCCAGAGAACCGGCTGCACATGTCTGTGGAGGACCAGCTGAAGGAACTGCTGGAGAAGCTGGACGTGGTTACGGCCATGCGCTCGAGCGGAGCCCGCACACGTCGCATTCGCCTGCTTCGCAAAGAGATCCACAACGTGCGCTACCGCCGCAACTCCCACGTCTCCAACGGAGATGCCAGAGAGGAAGAGCAGTCTGACGAGGAGGAAGATGAGGACAAAGAAATGGACACTGAGAACAATCTATCGTCTTCGTCCGACAAAGGTAAAGTAGAACAAAAGGCATTCAAGTCTAGATGAGGTCTTTAGCAGTCACTGACACACAGGCAAGGTGTTTATATCTCTTTCCCCATCATAAATTGGGGACTACCTGTACGTCATCCTTTTTTCCAAAGCATGAATGAAACATTTCCAACATTCCCACAACATATCACCTTTTTTTTTTTTTTAGATGATTGTAAATCTACACCACCTCCGACTCTGGAACCGTCTGGCCTGGCTTTGTCCCCTCCACCTGGTGAAACCCCTTTGGATCCCCCCAAGCTCCGGCCAATGACCGACCCCAAAACCCCCTCCTCTCCTGAACGCCTCACACCAAGCGCTGACGGTCTGTATGCAGATTCGGACGCAGATCAAGCAATCCAGAATGGACCATTGAGAGTGCGAGAGACTCCGCCTGTGCTCTCACCTAGTGAGGGGAAGTTTCTTAATGGCATCTCTAACACGGACTCCCCCACAAGGCCGGCCTCTGGAGGAGTGGGCCGTCGGACTGCAATCCTGTTTAGAAAAGCCAAAAATGGTGCCAAACTGCATCGTGACAAAGACAATCCGATGCAGAACGGGGAGAGCAGGACACCCCAAAACCCTGTCAGCACAAGTACCAGCTCCAGTACCAGCACCACCACTACCCCTGTAATCACAAACGCAGACACCCCAGCTCCATACAGAGTATTAATACCCCCAGAAGAAACTACATCGGCCAATCAGACAGCATGCAGCCACAGCGCTCGTCCTGAATGTCAACAGGATAAGACCCCACCTCGCACCGTAGAGACCGGTATAGATACTGGGTGTAATAATTACTTCTTTGTACACCAGTGGTGTGAATGGGGATAACTCGATTGCTGTATTTAATTTCATTATGCTTGCTGGTATCTGACACTTGGTATCTGAAACCACATTGCATTGTGATACAAATGAAGATCTTAAGCCTCAACATTTGCATTTACATAATCACTTTATAAGGTACCACCTCCTCTACACTCATTCATATTTCCTTCATTTCTACTAGATGCACTTTAGTTCTGCCCTTATAGACTGTAATCCATCTGTTTCTCTACATTCAGGATTACTGGTCTTTTGGTTGGTGGATTATTAGTCACTGTCGTGCCTGACCCACTCGTACCAGCACAACACATACTAACAGGTCACAGTATCACTATAGTGCTAGGATGATCCACCACTCCTACGGTCCCTCACCATCAGAGAAGAGAGTAAGGGCGACAAACGAGAGTATAAAGAAACTGATGGACTACAGTCTGCAATTGTAGAACCACAAAGTGTGTCCATATAGTGGAACTGATTAATGGACAATGAGTGTAAAAACAAGGAGGTGTAACTAATAAAGTGATCAATGAGTGTATATTTATAGAATTTAGCAGAGCCTGTTATGCAGACAGCCTTACAACTAATACTCTTACCTAACTTAGCTTTAATTAACTTTTTAATAATTTAGTAAACTCAAAGAATCTCAACTCAAATCGCATAAATGTCTGAAGTAATATACAGTTCTGTTTGATGGAATAAAATTGCATGGCATGTAGAATGTAGGGAATATTGATTAGGGGACCATTTTGGACACAAACCATAAAGCACAGCTACCAGACTTGTCCAATTAATGAAAATGCATCTCCTGCAAATTCACTGAAATTGTTTAAAACCTTAATCGGCCTAAAGAACCGCAAGTTATACTCAACTAGGGGGGCATAAGACGCAAAAAGGGATCATTTGAGTTGGGTAATGCATTTTTTGCCATCTAATGCAATTGCATTATTTAAACACCAGATGGTGTAATCACACTCGCAGAGTATGTTCGTATCCCGTTCTCAGTGAGACAACAGATTTCCTTTCAATGCAGACTGAATATTCTTTTGGTTTATTTTTTTATACAAACAAGTTGACACTTTTCTACTTTAAAAATAAAAAAAAGAATGTTCTCAATCAGTCATTTAAGGTATCAAAGCTACAAAAGAGCATTTTGTTTATAATTTATAGTAATATACTTTGATTGCGTCTGTTTAATTTCGGAGCTGTTTTAGCACAATGTTTTAAGTCTCTTTCAATTTTCTGAACAAATATTGCTCAATGATAAAGGGAAAAGGTGGTGATGATTCTGAGTCATTGTTCAGAGTTGTGGTTTTGGCAGTTGCTTATATCTTACTCCTCTCTAAAGATTTTTACCTGTTTTGCAGCACTCACAAACGGATTCAGGAAGCACAAAGATGGTTCAGACTCTGAAAGCAGCATCTCACCCATCATCAAGAAGGAAATGTAAGAGACTTCACAATTGCAATATGAGAACATAATAACGAAATGATCAATTTCGAAGGCATTTGTTTTGAATGGGCAAGCATGCATATATTTAAAACTGATTGATGGTTCTGCTAAAGAGAGACTGAGCACAAGGATCTACTTGCAGAATGTTATTAGCAGCTCACACCGATACACAAAGCAAAGCTCCAATCAAATGTAAGGAATCAAAACCGTAAACACAATGCCAGTAGTCAGTACCAAAGAGGTAGCAGTAGTCCGGGGTCAATACACGGGAATTGCAACTAGATATTACATAATGCTTGGAACTGACTGGTAAACAGACAAGACCTTGCAAAGACGGTGTATGATTAGGTGGCAAGTAGTAGTATTCAGGCAACTGTGCCCTCTAGTAATGGTGTTGTATATCCTTTTATTTCCCTTACACTTGCAAGTAATGAACGAGGTCCCATAGTTGCAGGATGTGTGGTGGTGCTCATTTGTTTATAAATCTGTGCATAAATACTGTATGACCTAAAACACCACCTTCTTGCTATGAGGCTACCCCCAAATCCAAATTAGCCTAAGACTTAAGCACTATACTTTATGTGGTGCATTGGATAACAGCTTGATAAGGTGTAACGTTGCCACAGTTATAGTCTCACAACTCAAGCTGTTAAAGGAGTATTGAACCAGTTTGGCCAATCCCCAACACATCATATATTGTGAAAGTTTCTTCACGGTATGTTTTTTGTGTTGTGTTCTGAACCCCTACTGTTGAATTGCAGGTCCCGAGCTGGTGTGATTTTTTTTCTTGTTTGTTTGTTTTCAGCACCTCACCACCAAGAAAAAGTCGAGGTAAACCTGCCTTATCCAAAGTCCCTTTCCTAGAGACTGTTAACGGAGACTCAGACTACACTGGGCCAGGTAAGTAAATTGTGCCGTTACACTTATTTTGACCATGTTTGTATTCTTATGATGATTTTGATTGTTTACTTTAAAATGTGCAGTACGCATGTGTGTGTGTGTGTGTGTGTGTGTGTGTATATATATATATATATATAAAACTATAACAGGAATGTCTTCTTATCACAGCCAAAGCAATAGTTAGAAATCTTAGAATTTAAAGAAGACAACTTATAAACACACGTATGGAAGCATTTTAAGGGCTTAAATTGTAAACAGTCTTTCATGTTAAATGCGCTACCAGTACACCAATCAACCACTGTGCATATTTATACACCTTGCTCTCTTATACATGTGACGACCAAATGTCTTTACAGTGATAGGAAAACCTGGTAAATGTGTCTTGTGAGGACTGGTTTGCTGCTTCTCTCTCAATAAATAGCTTTTTTTTCAACTTTTATTTGAAAACCAATTTTGACAGAGCCAAATGATTTGTTTTTTTTTAACTAATCGTATAGTTAAACGAATGTGTGCGCACGTGTGTTACTATATACATGGTGGTAGAGCTTTATAGTTTATCCTGTTAGTCATGATTACAATTCTTTGGCCTGTCGTTTTTAGTTGACTGTGTGTTTTCCATCTCTTTCTCAGTTGATGCACTATCTATAGATAGTGATACTGAACCTGAGCCTCTTGACCTGGTGTGGGCTAAGTGTAGAGGATACCCGTCTTACCCTGCACTGGTGAGTAGGGGCACTCTGCACCTGTTCATTTCATTATTCTGTTTGTTTGTTTGTTTTTGTTTGTTTTTTTTTTTTATATATTTAAAGCTCACTAGCATTGCGCAAATGTTCGACCACTTGGACTAATACTGTTTTGTATGTTTTTTCTAAATTAACACACTAACACAAGCTTTGAGAGGAACTTATTCTATTCTACTCATTCTAGTAGACGTAATTCTACTCATTTTAATGAACCATTAACAAACAGTAGTGTTACTACTGATGGGAGAGTTTCACGATGATCTGTGTTTATCCACTCGCAGATCACTGCATGTCTACTCATTCTCCAACTGATCAGTTCCACTTACCATGTAGGCGCGCTTTATGAGTTAGTGAACGCAGTGTTCAGTGTTTAAAAACTCCAGCAGCACTGCTGCGTTTGATCCAGTTCTACCCGCACAACACGCAATAACAGCTACATAGTGCATCCATATGGTAAGTGGAGCTAATAAAATGGATAAGAGCTGTAAAAACAATGAGGTGGTTGGCGAGTCAGTACAGTTTTATGCAAGAGTCACCATTTAAACACCTTGGTTACGTTTTATCTTTTGTGAAGTTTCTAAATGAAAAAGAGTTAACAACATGTTTACTATGGCTTACAAAGTAAACATGTTTGTAAAACATTTTAAACGTTGTTCATTGCAGTTATGCCGTTTGGCTATATTAGACAGCCTAAGTTGCTTCTCAAATGGTTTCTAAAATGGTGGCCTAAGCCCGAATTCAATATTTTACATACTGATAAAAGAGCACTATGAAATGTATTGTTAAGAATTTTTTTTTTTTTTTTTTGCATTTCTGTTGACGCTGATATTGTCCATGGCTTTTTACGCAGAAACTTTTCACTAGTGTTAAATGCGATGATGCAAAAAACGCAGCAATTTATGCACTAAAAATAATTCAATAATTCAATTTTTCTTTGTGGTAGATCATAGACCCGGACATGCCAGAGGAGGGTGTGCTTCATAACGGAGTGCCCATCCCCGTACCCCCGGCTGACGTGCTGCGACTTGGAGAGCAGAGGCAGGAGGAGTCCGGAGAGAGACTCTATCTGGTCCTCTTTTTTGACAACAAACGCACATGGTACAGATAAATACAGACATTTTTAGCAAATGCATGCAAATATAGGGAGGTATAGAACAGACATTGGAGATTGCTCAGGTACACCCATTAGTTTGGGCAGATGGACCTTGCAACAATTTGTGAATTGCTCGGGTTAATTTGTACAGTGTTATAAAGTTCTACTTATTCGTTCACTTAAGTAGCATAACATTTTATGAAGCATATGATTTTAAGACTTGGAGGAACAAGTGGAACAAATGGAATGTATAAAACACGCATTCCATTTTTCTAAAAGCAGCTTAAGTGTGGTATAAAACTCGATGTCTTCCACTTTAATATAACACAGTCACTTAATCCATGCTACAACAATTTGATTTTATACAACCTGGTTTTTATGATGACGACAAGCAGTTTAGGCCAGAATCTGAGACATTTTGTGGTACTTTATTATTCAGTGAGTTAGCCAAGTGAATTAAGAGAGAAAATCCTAGAAGGAAATTGTCCCTGAATAAGTTAGATTAGAGCAGTTGACAGATTTGGGATTTGTACTTGAAACATTTGCGTCTATAGCTCCTTAACCTGTAGAACCCTAAAAACTACTCTGAGATGATTTAAAACGGTTTATCTGACCTTTAAATCATGCCTTTATGTGCATTGTTTAGTGGGTGTGGCTTCTGGTTCAAAACTGAAAGTGGAAGATCCTCTAGCTCCCACTAACAAGTTATTGTTATTAATATAACAATGTATTGTGAGTTGAATGTAGAGGATTTTTTTGTGTGTGTTGTAAAAACGAATGTGTCTGGCTGTCTTCCAGGCAGTGGTTACCTCGGGAGAAGCTGCTGCCGCTTGGCATGGACGACACGGCGGACAAACTGCGACTGATGGAGGGGAGAAAAACGAGCATCCGCAAATCAGTGCAGGTTGCTTACGACCGTGCTATGATTCACCTGAGCCGGGTGCGCAGTGACCATGGTTTCATCACCTCTGGCTACCTCTAAGTTTAGAAATTTGGAGCTTATCATAACCCCTTAGATGGCTGCGTCTCAATCGTCTTACTCTGTTAAGAGAGGTGAATTCACAGGGGAGTGAGTGAGTGAGTGAGTGAGTCAGAGAGTGAGTGAGTCAGAGAGTGAGTGAGTCAGAGAGTGAGTGAGTCAGAGAGTGAGTGAGTCAGAGAGTCGGTGAGTCAGAGAGTCGGTGAGTGAGTGGGTGGGTGGGTGAGTGGGTTAGTGAGTGGGTGAGTGAGTCAGGGAGTGGGTGAGTGAGTCAGGGAGTGGGTGAGTGAGTCAGGGAGTGGGTGAGTGAGTCAGGGAGTGAGTGATTTAGTCAGTGAGTCAGAGTGAGTCAGAGTGAGTCGGTGAGTGAGTGTGAAAGAGAGACAGTTTCTCCAGAAGTGGCAGCCATGCTATCATTTTTCTCGTTCCCTTTTAGCATTAGTCTTGGTTTCTGAAAAAGCCTTTTAATACTGGTGTCACTTTATACCCGCTGGGTTGGACAGACTGAAGGCTCGTAGGCGTTCTGACAATGATTCAGCCAGTACAAAGCTATCGCTTGAATCAGCTAGCGAGCAAGAGCAGACATCCGAAAGAATCACTGCCATTTTCTTAATGATAGCTTTTTACTTTTACAAACCACTTCTTGTATATTGTTAAAGACATTTGTGTATATAAGTATGTTTTGTATCATTCGCTCTCTTATTTAATTCTGGCCTTGTTCATGATGGACTGAGTCGCCTGGACGTATGAAGAAATTCGATCTTATCTGTACATATTTGTAAAAAAAAAAAAAGCCATCAGATCACCGGCTTGCTGGCGAATTTCGCTCATCCTCAATCATGTGACTACATTCGTACGTACGGAAAACGTAGTTTCACAGCCTTCGCTCAAACTTCCATGCGCAGAAATGTAATTTATTTATGGAACACAGAGACGGAGAAAATTAAATTATATTGGGTAAAGAAACAAATTAGAGCTTATTTAAGGTATTGAAGAAGGTTTTAAGAGCAGAAAAGGGCTGTACGTCATGGGTGCGATATGTTCGAAAAAGCTTTATGGATGGAGTTTAGACATCTGTACCATTTCCGTCAACTTTTATGAGACGAGAGCCTTGTATTTATTGTTGAAAGCTGTCTGTTTATAAGATGAAATAACTTTTAAGCTTGTACAAACTGCAGATTTTATCTACTAGCCAAATAGCCCAACTAAAAAGTATTTTCTCATGTGGGGAAAAATAAATGTTTTAATGAAACTCAGTGCAGTAACTGTAACTGTTGCAAAGTTTTTTTTTTTCATGTTTTAACCCTTTTTTCACAGAATGTAGGCTTTTACCGGTCCTCAAATGGAACTTTGGTCCATCACAGGGCTGAATAAGGTTTGCTTTGCAGTGCTGGTCGACGATCCAGTAACCTGCTTCTACTAACCCAGACAGTGAACAACATTTTCATTTCATTGGAAGGTGAAATTAGTCCATGTTTTTTAAAATCAATCGTATTTTTAATCAGCTGTCGACTGTAAGAACAGTCTAATCAACGTCTAATCTTTACAACAATACACTTGTGAAACTTATGGTTGTGTGTTTAGGGTTTTTTTCTCTGAGAGAAAGAACAGTTTTATGTTTAGATTCTTGATTATTAGGAATGGATTGTTACTGTTGTCTAAAAGCACTTTTGTAAGTAGTTCTGGATTAATACTGTCAACGTAATCTTCTCAACACATTTGTGGAAGTGCATCATGACATGAACAAAGGTACTTAGTAAGTACCTAAAGAGTTTAGACCCACAGTGAGACAGAATTTGTACAAATTGAGCAATTTAGAAAAATAATCCTATTTTATGAGCATTTATGATCATTCTCAACACTGCAGTGACGCTGATGTGGTTAGATTTCACACACAGCAGTGCTGCTGGAGTTTGACACGTCACTGTGCACTATATTACATTCTTCTACTGTATTGCTCCACCTGCTAAAGGCAAAGACAGCGGCTCATCTGTCGTGGCGCAGTTTGTGTTAGTCATTCTCTTATTGGCTTGACATTTTGGTTTGTGAACTATTTTCAGTCCAGCAGTGACAGTGAGGTGTTTAAAAACTCCAGCAGCACTGCTATATCTGATCTACGGAGAGCAGCAAAACACGCACTTTCACCGTATGCCGTGTAAGATCCACCATCCAAATGATTCCTGATCTCTGGGGATCCTGAACATTACAGAATAGGTAAAGGGGTCCTAAAAATATGTATAGAAACAGATGGACTGCAGTCTGTGGTTGTAGAACTACAAAGTGCTCATGTATGATAAATAGAAATGGACAATGAGTGTAGAAAGATGAAGCCCACTGTTGTAATCTTTTAACTGTAAAAAATACCACAAGAGTCAAATCTTTGGGATGTGTTTATTTACAGTTACAGTCTGAGGTAGGTGCTTTGTTATTCATAACGAACAATGCACAACGGCTTAAGAAATTCTCAAATATAGTTGCATCATAATAAAGTCGTAGTGTAAAATAAATGCCATTCAAAAGTAAAAGCAGTTCGTACATTTTTGTACAGTACAGTTTGACTTGTACCATTACATTATGGAAAAAGTCAATGCTGCATGTCCCAGATCTGCTGGGGGAGGAGTTTGAGGTGGTTGTGGTGTAGAGTCCTCAACTCTGTGAGCCGGCCAAGCAGCCTGGCAAAGCGGCACGGACCCAGGCTCGATCCCTGACCACTCCTACACACCTTGGACAGAAGTTCTAGAAT
The DNA here is from genome assembly GCA_034779995.1 of Parotocinclus haroldoi. Lineage (NCBI taxonomy): Eukaryota > Metazoa > Chordata > Actinopteri > Siluriformes > Loricariidae > Parotocinclus > Parotocinclus haroldoi. The sequence goes on from JAUZST010009083.1 coordinate 16,877, forward strand.
GAACTCTTGCAGGTTGTCCACACAGGTCACTGCTCTCAGAGATGGCCTGTCTACTGACACAAGAAGAACAATTAGACATCCTCATTTGATTATGTACAGTTTGCTCAAAACAAACTCTGGCTTAAAAATGTTCAAAGGTTCTTTATTAAAACAAGAGTACATTCTTTAAAATAGGTTGAAGGACACAGACCTGAACACAGCACAGCAGTAGCAACAAGAAGAGCGTATTCAGCCTCCGTCACGGCCATGGCTGCCATACTGTGGAAGAAATTCAGTACTGGCCTTAAGAGCTCTTCACTCATTCCTGTACATAGGAAATGTTAGCATGTGAATCAAATGCAATAAGGCTGTTCACAAGTCCTGCATGTTCAAGTCTACCATGCCATTGGCCCGACATAGACACAATGGAGCAATTGTTCATATCCGACGGCGTGAACACTTCCCCTCTGCCAGCAAAGGTAGTGGACAGATTGACTATCACCTTACTAGTGAAAAGAAAAGGTGGCTTTAAGTTGTCTAGAGGCGCTCGCTAGCAAACCTTGCTTTGGCAGAAGAAGAGTGAGGACGAATGGGGAAGTAGGCAAATTGCAGATTGGAAGATTTGAGTCATTGGTCTTGGTGGTTAAGTCTTTAAACTAAGGATCAGGGTTCAAATCCAGCATCTGCCAAGCTTTCACTGTTGGGACTTTGCTTGGGTGGTAAGACTTCCTCATATGGAAGTCACTCTGGATAAGAATGTCTGCTAACGGAATGTGCATGAAATAAAACAAAAAGGCTGTAGAATGGCTCTACCAGAGGGGGATGTGTATCCAATGGCAGTCATGTTAAAAGTCTAAGCTCTTTTCACCTTCATTTCACCTTCTTTTGAAGGTCGACCGAGAACACACGGTTTATACTTGATTTCGCACCATTTAGAAATGAAGGCTGTTCAAATGGCTAACTTTGTGTAGAGCATATACAGTCATGGCCAAAATGTTTGGTTTTCACAAAGAATGTCACATCAGTTTTTATGGTGGCAGTTTGTATTAACTCTAAATTGTGAAGCATGCTCAGATGACTTGCAAGTAATTGCAAAGCCATTCCCCACCATGTAAATGACGTTATCACAAACATGATTATTAATTACTAATATTCAGCACGCCGAGAAGATTTACAGAAGCCTTAAAGATGAAGGGTAGACATTTTAAATATTAAGTCTTTGCTTACACAATGTATTTGTCATCAGAGGTTTAATATATATATATATATATATATATATATATGGAATGCTTATAATTGTACTTCATTATATTATATATACATCTGACAAAAGGTAAGACAGCAAAATTTGTGAAAACTACACAAATAATGTCCACAACTGTAGAAAGTTCATTATACATTGTACATTTGGAAGTTACTGACTGCAAATAACATTTCCCCTAACAATATGTTCAATATTATATTACAGGAAAAGTCCTGTTCATTAAATTACTAGCATCAGACCTGAGTTTTGGAGGATCTCGTGGCTGTTGGTCTTGTACTGTAAACTCTTCACCCAGTCATGACTGGTGTTGGTTAGACTCCCAGGATAGAGAGCTGAAAAACAAGCGAATAATAGTTGAGTGTATTCTTGTTCTCTTGAGTGATGCAAGCGATCAATTTAGACCTACATGTGTTATACAGGGAAGGATTCTCTGCAAACTGTTGAGCGAGCAGCAGAAACATGACCTCCACGGACGAACTGGCAAGAAGAATGCTCTGGTCAGCATGGTCCAACAGCTCGAACCCTGAACAAACATCAAAGGCAGATTAGCTAATCAGGTCTGTTTAGACATCGGTTACATGTTCTGCTAATTGGGAAGAAAGAGAAGGGGCAAACCAGGTATGCTTTTTGAGAACTGCAGAAGCCTTTCAAAGTCTGGTGATGTGAGGTCATTCAGATGATCTTCACCATTCTGTATACACCACCACTGCGATACCTGTGGAGAAACACAAAGATGGGGTGAGATCCAGGTCTCAAAAGTTGAACCTGGAGCTATTTAAACAAATTTAAGCAATCCCTTTTGGCATAGAAGTGTCCAGCTGGACAATAATGAAGCTTAGCAATGGATTGAATTCAAAGTCAAGGCAATATAATTGCTAATTTGCCATTAAAAAAATTGCAGTTAAGGATTAGGATAGATCTCTTTTGAAAATTATGCTAAATATCCTCCAGTTTGGATAGAATGGAACATGCCAACACTTTGGAATTCCACAAAAGTTCCACAAATTATTTTAGAGTGCCAGTTTACCAGAGCAGGGTGCAGGGCCTCCAGCATCTATACCCAGAAACATTGGGTGCACCGTGGCCTTGGATACCAGGGCTGAACAGGGGTCGCTGTTTCATCACCCCATTACGTAGTATCACCCACAACCAGTATCCCACCCCTCATTTACAGACTCACCAGTGGTATTCAGATTTATTCAGATCATATCCTTCTGTGTATCCACCCAATGGGGGGCAGATGTCTTACACAACTACTGAAAATACTTTTTTGGATCTTTGTAGAGAAGGATTCATACTGCATCAGGATAATTACCAAAACACACCGCAAAGCTTTGCAACAGCCACTTGAAGAACAAAGAAGTTCACGTAGTGCTGACTATCATGGACATTCCTCCTAAGTATCATCAAGCATTTATGGGAACACTTAAAAAGAAAGAAAGCTAAGTATTTAGTAGCTCAGTCTCTGTATTAGAATACAAATCGAAAATGTAGGGAATTTGTATGAAGTATTAAAAACCAAAAATAAAAAAAACAGCTTTTGTAAGGCTACCACCGCAAGTATTTCGTGTTACCTACCCTTACACTTGAGCAAGTCTATGGCTTTTGCACACCTCTGTACGTGACCTGAGCACTCATAAGAAACATTTCACATTATTTAACCATGTCAAATTACAGCTAAAATAACTGGAACTAGAAGAGGATCTGCTTAGGTGATGTTTTCTTCAAATAAATGCTATTTAGCCAAAACTTGGGTCATAATATTGTCTTTGAAGCATCATGCCTTATAACCATGTAGAGATACAAACCCGACAGTATGCTGCGTCTTGAGCTCTGTAGCGACGATAAGCTTCCACAATTTTGCTCAGGACACATTTTTGCTCTCTGGACATTCCTGGTGGTACCTAAAACACACGCAGAGCATAACACTGCATTTTCCTACACTCTTTGTTAAGAAACCATGATTAGAGAGCCGAACACGTATCATTCAAACTCTGGCAAGCTGGTTACACAACTGCAATTTATAGCGTAAATAACATTTCATAGACCCAGACAAACAAGCACAAACATGCCATTGGTTTATGCCAGAACTCACACCAAGTCTGAACACAGGATACGATTACAAAGAACCAAACGCATTTCCATCATAGTCATTGACTTCACTATAGATTAAGGATAGATGCTGGGACAGTTTTCTCGTACCCGTGCTGGTGCAGCTAGTCTGCTGGTAGAAGTCACATTTCTGCTTTCACTGTTTTCCGCATCCTCAGCAGTAAGTACTAAAAATGAATCGCCTCGATGCTTGGAGCCCTTCCTTAACCTCTTCGACTGGCACTGCACCTCAGTAAGCAGACCTAAAAGGAGAAGACCAAAAATGAGCAGAAGACATTTTACCTGTGGCATAAAATTGAGATTTAAGCAACTGGTGCCATGTGATAGGGTTTGGGGATGTCCCTGATTCATAACTTTGATTTAATTACATTATAACAGATTATAACAAAATGACTTGATTAAATGGGGACATTCCTTCAGCTGTATATGTGTTTAGCTATATTAAATCCATCTTTCAGTATCGATGTTCATATGTTGAAATATGTTAAAAAAGAAAGGTTTCCACTGGGTGTCAATGTTTTTATTTTTTTTTATATGTATTTGTATTTGTTTATGTCCTTGATTTTTATTTGGCATCATACGAGGTAAGAAAATGCAATTTGAGTTGATTTAAATGTGGAAACTGGAGTTAGAGCATCATCATTTCTTATATAGTCGAATCCGGTTAATGGGACCATATCGGGACGTGATCGTTTTGGTCCTAATAACTGGCTGGTCCGATTAAACGAACATGCTCTATGTTATAAGATGGGACGTGCTATAATTTATGTAACATATTAAATGTTTATTAAACCTTTATTGTACGATTTACACGTATAGCGAACGTACAAACAAGAACTACTGTTGCTTACCAACTTTGTTCATTGAAAAATAAATTTGCAAACAAGTTTTTCGAAACGAGACGAAGAGTTATTACGTATTTCTTATTCGCCGTCACGTTCTTTGGTCTGATTAAGTGGAATTCTGGTCCAAATAAGCAAATAAAATTACACGTATATAATAGGATTTGTTTCGGTACTTTAGGATTTGGTCTGAATAAGCGGCTGCTCCCATTAACCAGTGGTCCAATTAACCAGAATCCACTGTACTTGTACATTTTTGTTGCTTGATTTATATCAGGGCCTTGACCAGAGTTATTTTAGTATTGGCACAGTAACTTGGGACTTGATTGAGACTTAAAGATTACATGGTTGTGACATGCACATATAAGGTCTATGGCTCACATTTTATATTTAGAATATGTACAGTCTTTTATGCATATTATTTTGTACATTGTGGCAAAGCTAAACATTTCATTTATTCCTGCTTATATTCGGTCAGATTCACAAGCCTGGAGCCTATCCTGGAATTCATAGATCACAGGCAGACGTACACTCTGGGCAGAGTAACACAAGGTCCCATAATCACACTACCCATATCAGCTTGGTGACCAAATGCAGGTAAATCAGGAACTAATCTGTGACATTTGCTTTTTCCGCCAAACCAAGAGCAAGAGCAGCTGAACCCAAGATCACTGGCAATTTTTATCACGCATATCCAACATATAACAACTTAATTTGGTACACTTGTTTAACAGATCATTAATGCAGTATCTAATTAGCCAATGACATGGCAGAAAGTGAATACATTTAGAAATAGGCTGAAGGCTGAACCAAGCATGAGGAGGTGAAAGAAAGGCAATATAGGTGAGTATGAATGTTGTTGGTGCTAGACAGACTGGTTTGAGTAATTCAGAAATTGCTGATTTCCTGGCATTTTTACCCACAACCATCTCTAGAGTTTACATAGAATGATTAGAAAGAGAGAAAATATCCAATGAGAAGCAGTTCTTTGCCTTGTTGGTTCAAGCTAATAGAAAGGCAACAGTAACTCAAATAACCACTCGTTAAACCCAAGGTATGCAGAAAAGCATCCTGAAAGCACAACGCTCCAAACTGTGAAGCAGATGTGCTACAGCAACAAAACCAACATTGGGTGCCATTTGTGTCCTATTAGAACAGACAAAGCAACGGACTCACAAAAATTGGACAATAGAATATTGGAAAAGCATTGCCTGGTTCGGTGAGTCTTGATTTCTGCTGTGACATTCTAATGGTAGCATCAGAATTTGGTGTAAATATCATGAAAGCATGCATCTATTCTGCCTTGTATGAACGGTTCAGGCTGCTGGTGGTGTAAAGTTGTTGGGGATAAAGTCTTGGCACACTTTGGACCCCTTGATACCAACAAAGTATCGTTCAAATGCCACAGCCTACCCGAGTGGTGTTGCTGACCATGTCCATGACTTTATGACCACGTTGTACCAATTTTTACGCACCCGTTTACAAAACTCAAAGCATCTCAATGGTTGAATAGGAGATTAGCACCATAGATGTGCAGCTGTATAAATCTGCAGCAATTGTGCAGCTATCTTGTACAAATCGACCAGGCCTGGTCAAATGTTTTAGGCAGGCATATATGAGGGGGTGTACAAATTATTTTCTGTGCTTATAAGAACAGTGTTTTCTTCATGGAATTAGATTGTTAGCTACGTGTTCAACCCCAACCTGGAGAAGTGGATTGCACTTTGTCAGGCTTCTACCTTCAGACCACGTAATGCTGTTGTGCCAAGTATAAGCTTTGGGTAGCTACCCAGTATTGACTGAGATGGTGCATCAGTGATTGGATGTTTACTGGGGGCTGAGGGGGAAGGGGTGTAAGTGCAAGTGTGCTGTGCAGCCTGTGAAAATACACACAGCGGAGGGACAGAGATTAGAGCTAGCTGATTTTTCTGCCACTGCAAATAATTTTGTCAACTTGTGGTTGTAATTTTGTGATTAAAATGTGCTTTCACAACTTCCAAAAAATTGAATGGAGGGGGCAAGATATTTATTGGGGGCAGTAGCACGTATACGATCAGGCCTCTCCCATGACTATGTACTGTGTATATACTACATGTCTCACATACATATACAGGATGCAAGACTCCTCCTGGGAGTCCAATCTGGATTCTAACTCAAAGTTCCCTTGGCACCATATCCCTGCTACTTCCTGCGTAACATCACTCATGATCTTAAATTGTTGTATAAATCACGATTACTCTATAGCCAGCAATCATTAGAATCATTTATGGAGAAGCACCCTGCATTTAAAGGGGGATTTCTATCTGTACGGACACAATATAACCCCCAACATTAAAGTGAAAAACAGCATTTGACTTATCGTGACCAATTAATTAAAAGTAATTGTGACATTTAATTAGTAAAATATCTAGTTAGGAAAAGTAATCAGTCCCTATAGAGTAACCTCTAGAAATGCGCTGGTACAAACCACTTACCTTCCAGATCTCACACTAGGCAACCCGACATCAACTTGAGTTGTTATGAATACTTCAGAATCAAACCATGCATGGTAACGCAAATAATTAATCTTTCAGAAAGACCCAGGGAAGGTTTGGAATAGCATATTAAAGGAAAAGGATATAAAAAGATATCATTGGCTTTAATTATGCCTCAGATTAATGGTACCACTAATACCTTTAAGATATTTGACCGTCCCTGCCAAACTGGATAATCAGGCCTGGAGGACATTAATTAGGGAAGCTACGATGAATCCAGTGGCCATGGGCGTGGTAGTGGGGGGAAAAGTGGGGGGCCCGAGTAGGGAGAGGGGCCCATGAAAATCCAGATATTTTTTTTGCTCACGTTCCTCGTGTACTGGCATGGATAGGGGCCCACTGACATTGAGAGTGTACAGGGCCCAGAATTTGCTGCCACGCCCCTGCCAGTGGTAACTGAAGGACTAAAAAGTTTGTATGTTCACATACATGCCTGGGCTGAATGGTTGAATGGCAGCAAGAAAAGAAAAGTCTTCAGAAAAAGTTCCACACTGAATCTCGTTTGCTCTTTAGGCTTTACAGTCAGATGAGACCAAGACTGAACATTTTGGACGGAACTCCTGGTGCTATGTTTGGCAAATAGCACAGACAGCACCACACCCAAGATACATCATACCTACTGTGAAGCATGGTAATGTTCAGGTTGAGGGTTGTTCTTTAGCAAGGACTAGCAAGTGATCAGAATTAAAGTGAAAAACCCTGGCATTAGGGGAAAATGACCATAAAAACAACACAAATAAATGTATGCAGTAGCTTAAGTTCAGCAAAGTGAGTCTCCTGCACACAGTCTTGCACCAATTGTGTTAACCCTGTTCTAACAAATCTAACTAATCCACCAATTTTGACCTGATTAAGATAAAAGACACACAGCTGTGCGACTGACGTCCACACAAAAGGAATGTTGCTCTCACACTCTGCCAACATGCCGACAGCCCTGCACTTGCGCAGTCTGCAGTCCTGGCACTTGCGACGCATGTACATGTCCATCTCGCAGCCACCCCCACTCTTGCACCGGTACACTGCTTTTTTGGTGACACTGCGTCTGAAGAAACCTGTGATGAATACAGAAATGGGACGGTTAGCTTCATTCCGGAACTGTAATGATTTTTACTGAAGGGTTATAGAAGACAGCATAAAACGTTTTCTATTGGTTAAACACATTAGTTTGTATAACAGATCGTCTGCTGAAACCTGTCACAGTATTAAAGGATTATAAGTCAGGGGTTTCTCAGTGGTTCCAGACAACTACTTGGAATTTTCAAATTCCAGCTGCCACAGTTGTCCCTTGAGTAAAACCCTGAACTGCTCAAGTCCCTCAAGATAAGGACATCTGCAAAATTCTACAAATGTAAAATCCGTCCTTTGGAAGATGCATTGGACATATGGTCTCTAACCCTCGCTTCTATGGTCTGTCCAGAGAGACCTGAGACGAGTCCTGTTTAACTTATCTGCTTTGCCTTGCAAAGTATGTTTCTTTTTCACACGTAGTTGACTTCCTGTACCCAAGACTCATGAAAGCTCAACCAAACTGTAGGTAGCAACATAGGACTCTGGACCTGATGGTCCAGGTTTCAAATCCCACTAAATGGATGGGCATCCACTAAATGGAATAAATATAAATGTAGGTAGAAACTGCAATCAGAACTGTCCAAATTGACCCAATGTAGCCTTGTAGACAGAATCTGAGCAAAAGTCTGTGAACATGCTGACAAGGCAACTAACTGCAGATAAAGACCTGTCCAATAAACAAACGGACTCATTGGCACATCTTAATTGAAGATTAAACCAACTTAATTTGTGTTCTCCCTATCAGGAGCTATTGCTAAGTGAAATTTGCTACTTAGCCAGCTAGGCTACTTCGCAAGAAACATTAAGCCAGTTTATTAGAACTGTCCACATTGATCCAATGTAGCCTTAGGGAGGGGCTTATGCTAACAAAGCAACATTAATTAACCAGGTGTCCAGTACTACCATGCTAACATAACATGCCAAACTCACTAACAAGGTGACCCATCGGCAAACTGCCAAGTTAGCTTACGTATTAGCTAAGTAAATAGATCAGGTTCATAAGGCTAAGAATATGCCTCACTTTTTATAGGAAAATTTTCTTTAGTAGTTTCTTCACCAAAATGTACAGCAGTCCACTGACTTAATGACTCACCCATAAATCTGTACAAATTAACCAATCACCTTTGCAGCCTTCGCAGGTCAGAGCATTGTAGTGATATCCAGAAGCTTTGTCCCCACACACCACACACAGTTCATCCTGACCCTTGACCCGAGCTCCAGGCCCCATCCTGGGTCTTTTCATGCCTGGCGCCACGGCCAGGCTGCCTCTCGCCTGTCCATGCAGCTCCAGGTCCACTTGGCATGGAGGCTCTGGACATTGAGGGCTGTATGGGTATGCTGGGGTACAGGGCTGTGAGCTTAGGGTTCCATACACAGAGAACTGCACATTGGCTGGGTTGTAGTGTGACTGGCTGTTGGGAAAAGCCTGCAGATCAAAGTCCTGATATGGATATCCCAAGGGATCGACCAGCACATCTGCAGAATATAACAAAAATAAGAGTTATTAAACCGCTATATATCAGAGAAGACATATAGCTCCTTTAATGTTTTAAGTATGAGTCACAAAGTGAGATTCAACCGAAAGTCTGTCTGATTCAAACATGATTTAGGAATCTATTCAGGAATTATTAGAGGACTTTCATGAGGCCACTGGGACATCATTTAATAAGAGCAAGACCTTGAATCACTAAATGTCTGTAAGACAGGATGCAGCTGAAAGAGCCCTATGAAGCTTATGACATTAGTTGCATAAAAAATGCCTAAGGAGAAAAATAAAAGAATAACGTTTAATGTGCCCCAGTAGAAAACCAGCCAAGACATGTTTGGTCTCCAGTTTAGGAGTAAATCTAAACCAGAATCTTCTCAGTCAATACAATTTCTTCAAATCATGCCATTTAGTTAGGTTTTGTATATATACTCCAACATAATTCTCCCTTAAAATTCTAGTGGGTTGAGACATTTGGTAAAATGCCACCAACATAAATGAGCAGATACTTAATTAAGGCAGTAGTTCTCACCACAGAGGTGACACAGAAATATTGATGGTTAGGGGTTTGGGGCACAGCAAGGCAAATTAGCAAGGCATGTCTCATACCTATTGTATGTCACTTGTAATAATTATACAGTAAATGATATTTTTTAGTCAATAGGACTATAAAATATAAGTGCCGTTTGAAAGCAAAAGCATGCGTGTTGCAGTGGTTACGTTTTTCTTTTTTTATATATAAGATATTCCACAAAATAGTAGGCTCTCCAGAAAAGTCTGAGAACTAATGCTCTAAGGAAATAAGTCCTTCTGATTGACTTAAAATTGCACCGTTCGGTTATATGATGCCATTTTGTTCAGTCTTTTTTACTACAACAAGTCTGACTTTGCTCTAAACCTCATTAGGAAGTAAGTATTACATTACTGGATGCATTGTTGAGTAAAATGTGTGGCTAAGCAAAGTTAGACTGTACATTAGACATTACAGGCAATTTCCTGACACTACTGTAGTGAAAAAGGCAAATGTCTGGTTTTTCCCTTATTGCTATTGCACCAGGTTTCTCAGATATGCTGAGTGTGAGCCACAGCCAAAAAAAAGAATATTCTATAACCATGTTGTTAGGTTCCACAGATTAACCACTTTAACACACAATGTTTAGTGCACATTTAAATACACTGCTCACAAAAATGATGGGATATTTCAAAACGAATACGAAGGGATTAAAAAGAAGCATTTGATTTTATTTCATTGAGCAAGGATCATCAGAAAAGCAAATGAAAAGTCAAAGAAAGTTGTTTGATTCTGCAAATGAAATTCAAACTCAGTTATAGTGATTAAGTAGCAAGGGACAGGTTCATGGGGTGAACAGAATCGTGTTAAACTGGACGAGAGTACCCTACTCAAGACTGCCAAAACACACTGACAACGATGGGACATGGACAGAATCAGATTATCCAGCAGTTGTTGTGGATCGTCTTCGTATTCATTTTGAAATATCCCCTCATTTTTGTAAGCAGTGTAATAAAAGTTTCTAAATATAGCTGTTCAAAACAAAAAAAAAGAACCATCAATAATCTCTATGCTCAAGCTCGGGTTCAATCCCAGGGTGGAGCATGGCCTTACTCCCACAATTAAAAGACAGGCGTGTTAGGTTAATTGGTTAATAGGCTAATCTCTAAAAGTGACCCATGGTGTGTGTCTTAAGATGGATTGGCCATCTAGAGTTGTTCCTGCCTTCGCGTCCAAAGTTGCCGGATGCAGGCCTGTGACCCCTTGTGGATTAAGTGTAAAATAACGGATGGATGAAGGGATGGATGATTACGCTCATCCTTTAGCCTCATACCAGCCAGGACCATAACCAAAGCTCTTGAGACTGTACTGGTGAATTATATGAACCAAAATGTATATAGTCTTGGTTGGTGGGTTGTTTGCAGTAGATGGCAACATTTACTTATAAATATTCATCCTCATTAGAAAATGATAACATTAAAACAATAAAAAAAATAACTAGAGAAGACAGCATGCAACATACTCCTGGACAAATTGATTTTTGGAGTCACTCAGTTCCCTGATTTGTCACCTTCCGGAAAACATTCTTTGGCTGTGACTGACTTATTAAGGACAGTAGATGGTATTGTTCATATTAACTAAAGATTACACCCACTTATATTGTTTATCATTAGCTATAGTTAAGTGAAACTTGCTACACAGCCAGCTAGACTGCTTACGTAAGTGCCTAAAGTCTGGCAATGACCCTACAAAAGGCTATAATAATCCTGTTCAAAGTTATTATTATGAATATTATTAATATAATACAGAGTCTTTACCTAGACCATTTTATCTTGTTCATACTACAGAGTGTTTCTGCTCAATTTAACAAACATAAGGGAGCATTAACGCTTAACTTCACAGCCTGTGTTGACTGCAGAGATTCTCTAAAGGGAACTTTCAGATGAGATTTATATTCATTACTTTGTCAGCGACAGCAGCCTTGTTGCTAACAAACAAAGCAGGCACGAACTGGACAACCGTCTTGACTAACTACGTTTAGACAAATGCATTATAGTGCCTTTCTATTAACGACCATTCAGAATCGAGTCAGATTTAAACTGTTTATGTGAATGAGTTCAGGAATTGTGAAACATTTCACAAGGAGCAGTAAATCAAATCAAATTTAAATCAAATCTGTGCCGTAAGATGAGACTGCATTGATTAGGCCACTTAATGGTAGTTAGCTACAGAATTATTGACACCCTGGGTAGAGCTTACTTTTTAAAAGTTGTGCATGTAGAGAGGGCAGCTTGGTGGGTAGAACCGCTGTCTCACAGCAGGAAGATCCTGGGTTTAATCCCAGGGTGGAGCGATCTGGGTCCTTTCTGTGTCTGTGTGGGTTTACTCCGGGTACTCCGGTTTCCTCCCACAGTCCAGATACATGTGTGTTAGGTTAATTGGTGTCTCTAAAAGTGGCCTGTGATTGTGTGTGTGTGTGTGTGTGTGTGTGTGCCCTATGATGGATTGGCGCCCTGTCTAAGGTTGCTCCTGCCCTTGGGCCCGGATTTGGCAGGTAGTGACATCGGGCTGAGTATTAGAACATTTGTTGTTTCTTTGTCTCAGGGCATTTGTTTGCTGTATTTGTTGTTTTAGTTGTGGTATACAGACCGTATATTCCCCATTGTCGATGATCGAACTCCATGATACACCAATTTTTGTGAACTTTAGGATATCTAGGATATCCTATTCATCATGTTCCCCTTTCAAAAAAGTGCTTTCTTCGTGGTGCTACCTTTTCCTGATCAAACTTGTTAAAACTGTAAAAGGGTCCACGTGGCATCCTGAAGAAGCTTTCAGATGCTGCTGCTGCTGGTCAAGTGTAAGGGGATAGCAACTTTGTTCTTTTCTTTTTTATACTGCATACACGTTTTCTGTGTTTTCTGGTAGTATTCTATCAAATAGACTAATAAATAATTCTATATAGTCATTATACCATATATCCAATCCCTACTGGGGTCTAAGACTTTTGCACGGGGCTGTCTGTCTGTGGATAATTAGCCTAATCTCACAGTGCAGATATGAGGCAGATTTTCCCTTAAACAATATTTATTACTCTGTGCAACCTACTTGCAAGTTTTCTTCTAATGATGAGGCTGGTGAATACAGAGCCAGGAATCTGACACTCCTTAGTACAGAATCTTTGCAGATCCACAAGGGTTTTCTCTTTTCGACTCAACAGTTCATGCCACGAGTTTTTCCACTAAGGTTTATATCAATGGACTGGGGTGGTCATGTCAAAAGCTTGATTATGTGATTTGGCCCAGATGTAGAGTTTGCAGAGAGGGACAGATTTGCATTGAAAATCTCCATGAAGTCCATGATGCCATGGATACTGACATGATGCAAAACATCCCCGCCATATTTAACAGTGAGAATTAGTGATCACAGTGATCACTGACCATGGTTCCAGTTCAATATCCACTAGCATCTAATGAACTCAAGACAGGATTTCTCTAGTATGACTTGCAAAAAGGTTTACCAGCGTTACGATGACATAACATTCCTATCTTTTGCAAACATACATATAGGCGTGGAGACAAAAAAAAAAAAGCATCATTTCCTGGCAGCTCTGTATATGTTTTTACTCACTATCCTGATTCGAGTTGATTTCAGATGTACCTGATGCAATTATGGCTCATTTCATGGTTTTATCGCACTGGTAGTACATCAGTCTAATACGTCAGGACACCACCAGGGTTTGTGACATGGCAATGGCTTTTAGATGTCCAAATGCAGACATGATTGTCTGCAACAGCGACCCATGACTGACACGTGACTTTCAGGACAAGGGGGGGTTTAAAACATAAATACAAACCCAATATTAGATCTTCTTATCCATTTTAAGGAAATTTGATCTCTAGCTTATTATCTATAATTATTTACATTATTTACACTTATAAGTTCACAAACACACAAACGTTCTGTACCCATCGGTACCAGGGGTGCATGTACAATGAGACATCCAGAACAAAAGTATGTAGTCACATAAACTTTATATAAGCATGATATATGATGGTAGATCCAGCTACCTTCAGCGCATTTATGTTCCATTTTTCTGCCAGTTTAATGAAACTCCACACCATCTGCACTGATTTTTTTGTTGTTGTCCATGCCCTGTGACACCGTCTCATTTCTCTTCTTCTCTAACAGATGGTTTGTGTCCTGCTCAGGCTGAGATATGTTGTATGACATGGCCGAGCTTGCAGTTGTTTGTAAACTGCTGGAGGTCTCTGTAAACAGCATGCAGATGAACAGTACTGCTCACGTTATGCAACATGACTTTACCCGCCATCCTTCACAGTGTTAGTGTTATTGCAACTGAGCGCAGTTGGAAGGTATTTATGTCGTCAGATGGTATTTATTCCATCTCTTTTATTCTCATAAGCCATGATGTTTACATAGGATTGTTACGTATGATTGTATAATTGTTGATTCAGAGAATCCCTGTTTGCTCAAAATGTAGTCCATAATAAGCCATAATATGTTTTGTGTCCAGCGTTTGAGTAACTGAAATTACTTCTCCAAAACCATGTGTGTTAATATTTATATTACACGTGCAAGGCAGTTTTAGATGTTGACTTAATCATGGGGGATCTAAAGGAAGTGTGGTTGGCAGAATTGTGGCAGCAAGGAGAAAATCTTTTTGATGTTTGCCATCAGACTTTTCACGATAGGCTGGAAAAAAAAGGGACACGGCCAAGATAGAAATAACATATGAAATATAGCTTCCGGATACTCTATGCAGCACTGTTTAAATGCACAATTTATCCCTTTACAGTTTGATGACGCGAAAAATGTGCGGTCATATCTTTAAAAAAAAATCGGTGAATAATCCGAAATGAGAGAACACATGATGTTGTACAGTCTTATAAAATTCAGCCAGAATCCTCATACATTATGATGGCTTTGCTCATTCCTGTATATGGCAGCAGATTGTTTAACATGACTTAAACACACTGAATGTCAGAGCATGGTCTGGCAAATGAAATATCAACCTGCAAATGTGCGTTCAAAACTACCTGACAAACTGAATAATTAGTAGCAAGAAGGTTTCGTTTGGTTAATTTATATTTTTCTTGTGCGTGTTTGGCCTTGGCAATGAACAAGACAAGCCATTATGAATGTCACTCATTGACAAAAAAAGGTAACGCACCAAGAAGAAGCTGTCAAAATCAAATGAAATGTCATCTGTATGAACAGATCTGCAGTGTGTATTACATAATAAGAGTACAAGGGTACGTTTATGTGGAGAAACTGCACAATTCAAAGGAGGCTCTAGGGCTCTGTTGGGCCACCACTAGACTGGATAAAAGATGGTCGGGTATAGAGCAAAACAGGCACTGTGTGGTATCCTAATTTCTTATACGTTTCTGTTTTAAATAAAAACATTGCTCGTCTCCCTCGAATCCACTCTCTTTAGAATCAAAATGAGCCACAAAATGGGTTTAATCATTACAGATGTGTGTGTGTGTGTGTGTGTGTCTGTGTGTGTTTGCCTGGGCTCAGACCAAAGCGGTAGGTTACCCCAGCCAGGATGAACATATCTAATAAATATAAGCATTAAAGGTTCAGCTGGAGTCTCACCGTAGTACTGTGGCTCTGCAATGCCGTAAGCATCTACTCCAGAGAGATAGCCTCCGGCCGTCATGCTCATCTCGGGGTCCATCCACTCTCTCATTTCCACAGCTGATTTCCAACAAGGCCACGTCTAACACAGAAAAGGATACACTGTTAAACCTACACACAGATCTTAGCCTTTCTAATGTGGACCACAACAGGTCTAAAGCTGGATGAACTACACTGCTCACAAAAGGAGTGGATATTTCATTATGGGAATTTTTATTTTGATTTCTAATTTCTTTGAGCAGTATATATTTAGTGTATGCTGTGATTCCCAGTTAACCCAGGACATGTTGAGGTCAGAGTGCAAGGAGAGCTGGGACACGGAGTGTGAGAATGGGATGGAATCGAGTCCTGCACTTCCTAGCAGCTGCTCTGGCGGCGCTTTCAGACGATGGCTGATGAAACAGCGGGAGTCTCTGGCGGCCTGCACAGGTTTGGTTTGGAGAAGAACGTCCCAGTAGAGCACAACAGCTGGAGACTATTATTAAGCCACCTGAAGGCTTCCATATCACAGAAATGTCTACAGGAAGTAAGGATTCAGTGTGAGCCAAATTTGGATTTGGACATTTTGCCACTCTTACATCCTCCATGACATCACTTTCTCTCCTCTTGTTCTCAAATCTTTTTCATAAGCATAAGTACTGTTGAAGCAAGTGGCCACTTTCTCACTTTATGACACAGCAGGAACTGGGAACAAGCGCAGGACCACATGTATGGGGACTTTTTTAGCTTCTGCTTCAATGTAGATTTTTTTGCTCGCTTTATTGGAACCCTGAGTGATGCAAGTACGCGGCGATTGGTCCAGGCGTAGTGACGCATGTATAGTGAGTGGACCAATACAAGCGACAATTTTGAGCTCAACCACCAGTTTTAAATGCACTTCTACACTGGTTGCCATATAAACAACAGCTATTTGAACTAAAATTGTTTGGTGGGGGCTTGGGGTCGGATAGAGGCAAATGGATCGGAAATGATGCCCAGGCTTTACTGATAACTAGAACAGTTTGGTGCAAAAGACAATGACAAAAGGCTCACAGCACCAATAATACCAATGAAAAAAATCCAAAACAAAGACATTTGATGCCCTTGGATGGTGGCAGTTCGCTAGCCCATCACCCCATTAAAATATAAGAACCACTACCCTTTTAAAACAAAGTCTATTCTTCTAATAAGCACAACAGAGTGATATCAACTGTCTTGTCCTCAATAACCTTTTCTTCAGTCATGTATATGGCAGAAAATGACTTTGCATTTAATGGGGGATGAATTGCAATTCATCGGATCACTCACAATTAATTTACAATATAGAGTTAATACAAATTAAATAAAAACGGATGCAACCAACTTTGTGAAAACCAAATTGTGTGCCATTTAAAAAAAAACTTTTGGCCACGACTGTAGTATTTATCTGCCGTTTGTCCTGGGTCGATCTGGGCGTAGCGTGGGAGGGCTAGATTGATAGACGGCTCATCTCTGATGCCCCGAGGACTGTTTGCACTGTGGACTGTTTGCTATGGCTCTGTTTGTCCTGCAGTTAATGTGTGACCCTAAGAGGACTTTTGGATATTTGGAACTAGTCAACTAACCCAGTGGAACACACAAAATAGGTCAGGGTTGAATACAGTTGGTCAGGTTGTGCTCTATAACCAGGTACAATAAACTGGCAATAGTTTCTCTCTACTTTATAGACAAAAGACAAAAGTTCAACTATAACTAAAAATTGACCTACTAATTTGCAGAAATGGGTCATATTTAATATTTTGCGCAAAACTACGCGTCTGCTGTGTACAGTGACAGCCAATTTGACATATTTTTTCATTCATTTAATATTCTCTATTTCATTATTCTCATCATATTACGTTTCTAATATATACTGCTCACAAAACTTAGGGGACTTGGATATCATTTTGAAATAATAATATATCCCCTTATTTTTGTCAGCCGTGTATTAGTGTCCATATATTTTATTTTAATTATTGTGTTTTCAACAGTTTCTCCCTGACAAATATTTATTTACCTTTTATTTATTTACTTTTAATATAAACTTATTACACTACTCAGAAAAATCAGAGGGTACTTAAAAATGAATATGAAGCGACTGAAAAAAGGAGCAATTGACTGAATTTCATTAAACAGGATAACCAGAAAAGCAAATGAAAGGTCAAAGCAAGTTGTTTGATTACGCAAACTAGATGCAAACTCAATGATCATGATTAAGTTGCAAGTGGCATACTCAGACTGTTCAGTAGGCTGCATGGTCACCCAAGACTGCCAAAACATTTACGTCATGTAGCAGACACCCTTATCCAGAGCGACGTACAATTAATACAAGCAATTGTGGGTTAAGGACCTTGCTCAAGGACCCAACTGTGGCAGAGGTGGGATTGGAACCCTGGACCTTCTAGTCCATAGTCCAGTACCTTAACCACTAGGCCTCCACAGTCCTACACACACTAAAGATCGTCCAACAGTTCTTGTGGGATCCTCTTCATGGTCATTCTGAATTGTTATCTCATTTTTGAGCAGTGTATTTAGGTAACAGTACAATATTTACATATATCGAAGTAGCTCTAGGATGATGGGTCCCTTTTTTGAGTATTTACCTTCCCTCTGTCACTCTAACAGGCTAGGTCAATTTGTGTTTGGGGTAAATGGCACTACAGAAATAAATAGACTTTGGCTTGAAGGTAATATCCATCTGATTTAAACAGCAGTTCCTGAGAACCTGGGTTGAATCCCTGACCTAGTTTTGGTTGTGTGGTGAAACTACTGAACCCTGTAATAGGCAGGTGGTCAGTCCCTCTGAAATCTGAGTGATGTCAAGGAAAGGCTCAGGATCCTGCCACGAATCTCAACAGGAATGCCCACTGGTACAGTGTGTTAAAAAGTGACACATTCAAGTTTGAATTTTTTGGGTCCAGTTGTCAACAATATGGTATACATGTTTATATACCATTGCTTCAACAACAGATCTACTGGTGACCAAAGACTTTTGCACAGTGCTGTACGTGTATGTCTGTATGCATGTATCAATGTCAGTGTGGATTAAGGTCATAATTAGAGGTCCTTCCATAATCTGGACATTGTTTGTATGTGTGGGAGCAGTTTTGACAGAGACTTTATTAGCGCTTCCACATCCCAAGGGAGGGAGTATTCTTGTTATTTATATTGCTATCCATCAAAATAACTGCAGGCCATTTCCTCACAAATCCAAGAGAACAAAAACAGGACCTCTGCATGTACGCTGCTCACTGTTTCTTCACTCGGGGTGAGAAAGTGCAGGACTGTTGAACTCCCAGCAACGTTAAGAGTTTAAACATGCATCTATTTTTCTTTAAATAGCAACGTGCATGTCTTCCTTATTCCTTGCACGGGGGGCAAAGGGGTGGTCTTGTGTCGCAAGGCACTTTGGGAGTAGGAGTTGTGTTAGAAGACAGAGCAGAAAAAGATTGATATTTATGACCTTCCCGAAACTTTCTGCTGCAACACACCAGGCCCTGGCTGAACGCCAGCCTACTTGAATCACGTTGATTGCACCATCGAGCCACCCATCACGGTCCGTCCATCAATCAATTAATTGCGTCATGCCTTAACGGTCTATGCGTTGTTTGCCAGTAATCTGACTGGGAGGTTGCAGTGTTTATGAATCCTAACAGGAAGCAGGCTCTTAGATTAGAGTGGCCTTGTAGCCAGGGCTGCTGGGGAGGGAGGCTAAAGTCCAGGGTTAACTAAAGAGATTTCCATAGAGGAGATAATCGCAAGCGAAAGCACAAAGCTACTCCATTAGCACGATTACTCTGGTTCATGACACTGTCTGTGCAGCAGATTAACGAGCTATCATTACAGAGAACTGACACTAATTGCTGCATTCAAACTCCGCATAGCTAGCATGCCCGTCTCCTACGCCTACACCTCAAGCTGTAACGGCCACGTCCTTTCAGCTCAAGGTCACGAAAAGGCCCGCCACCATCAGATCCTGTCTTACACCAGAAATTCAGAATTAAATGAAAACATTACATTCACTAAAACATTAATCATAAGGAATTCAAGATAATGATATATAGTGAGGCAGCAGTTAATTAACTGGACTAAAGCACAATCTGGTAATGCTCATATTTTCCGCTCGTATAAATGCGTAGTGCTTTTTTTTTTTTAAAGAAAAGGCATTTCTGTAGTGTGAAATAAAAGTAGAAATGCAAACATATTTGTGCAAATAATATATGAATCATTTGAAAGCACATATTGGGTGGTGTAGTGATGTAATAACCTAAATAACCACTGTGCAGACTAGAACCCAGGGTCCTTCTGTCTGTGTTGGGCATTGCATGCAGACACAATGGTGACGGGTCTGTGAGAGGAGAGGCCAGTCGTGTGATCGGGTTTGATGGAGCCTACCCGGACACTATTAGCACAATTTATTTCTACACAAAATATTAAGCTTGTTACAATACAATACAGTGTTGCAAATCAATGATTTAGAATTAAACAAAGGTTTAATGTCATTTCTTGCTACCCTTCTGAAAAGACCTTTCTTGATCTAGCTTCTTCTGTAGAAGGGTCTACAGAAGCTGTTAGTTTAATCATGAAAACAATTTAAAGTAGTTGAAAAAAATCACATCATGGTCCACTAGAGATGGTATGTATTATTTGTAGCTATTTAAAAAATCCTACCGGCACTTAAATAATAACACACAAACACACACACACAGACACACAGACACACAGACACACAGACACACAGACACAAAGACACAAAGACACAAAGACACACAGACACACAGACACACAGACACACAGACACAGACACACACACACACACACACACAGACACACAGACACACACACACACACACACAATCCACTCGTCACCTACAGCAGCATGAACGTAAGCATGTCGTTTATTAAATCAAAAAAAGAGCACATGTTTCCTCAAATGTGTGACTGTCGACAAAAAGAGATCTAAATAAGTACCACATTTCTAAAAACATTTTTAACATTTTTACATTTTTTAAAGAAAGTACAAAAATAAATATTATACACTTTCCCCCATAGATATTAAGGCACAGTACAAGATATTATATAAAATATCTCAGAAAGACATTCACATTTTAGATTAATCTCCTGATCAAGGTACCAGAGACCAAACAGATTCAACATGAGCAAAAAGCTCAGTAACAAAAAGATTTACCAAGTTCAGTTCCTTTCACAGACATTTCTGAAACGTATTTGCTAATCAACTCTCTGTACAATATGGACATTTCAAATGTTTACAACAAAGCAAAAAAAAAAAAATAAATACATAAATAAATATGAGAAGGAAACGTAACCAGACATAAGAGGATATTAAAGAGCTCTGATTAAATTCCAGTAACAAGAACACAGAAATGCTGCGGTAAATTTACACTACATAACACATACAGTTTTATTTCATACTAAACAGCACAAGAAAGATCTTTAAAAAGAGAGCTGAATGAATTTCATGGTACTCACCAGCTCTGATGGTCACAGTGTTGGCTTGCTCAATATCCTCTCGATTTGCCTCCCCGTACATTTGTAATGCTGACAGAGGGCCAGCCTCTGACATCTAACACTTACCAAAATACACAGACAGAGACGCGCGCACACACACACACACACACACACACACACACACACACACACACACAAAGACACACACAAAGACACACACAAAGACACACACAAAGACACACACAAAGACACACACAAATACACACACAGCCCCACACACTTGTCTTGCTATCCTTGTGGTGACCTTTCATTGGCTTCATGATGATATAATGAAATAAAAGAAGTTGCAGTTTTTGTTTAAAAAATAAAAAGGAGGTGAATACCAGCAAGACCGGCCTCACAATCCAGAATTGGCAGGGTTTGCTATCATTGAAAGGACATTGGGTCCTCACAATTCAAGGAAGACAAGGTTCACACACACACACACACACACACACACACACACACAAACACACACACACACACACACACACACACACACACACACACACACACACA